>JAJPUD010001551.1:372208-384811 GCA_023553655.1 Myrmecobius fasciatus | reverse complement strand
GGCTGCGGCCGCCGCAGCAGCAGCAGCCGCCGGATGACCCAGGCCTCGGGAGCCGGAGCCACCGCCGCCGCAGCGGGCCGGATCGAGCGACGCTTTACGTCCAGTCCTCCTCTCCCCCCCCCCCCCCCCCCGCCCTCGCGCCCTCCCTCCTTTTTTCCTCCCTCCCTCCACCGCTGCTGCCCCCCCTCCCCGCCCGCTTCGCTCTCTCCCTCTCTCGATTGGAGCCGAGACAAAAGCAACGGGAAGCGGCGAACCGGGACGCTGCCCATGGACCCCCGGCGCGACCGGACCGGCCCCGGAGCCTTCCCCCGCCTCGCGGGGACCCCGGATTAGCCTCCCCCGCCGCGCGCCCCGCCGCCAGACTTCCGAAAAATTGCCAAAAACTCACCGCATGAATTTTCTCGTCCCGCGGATCCAAGATGGCGACGTATCAACCGCGGAGGCTGCTGGGAGCAGGACCTTTACCCTTTGACCTCCGCCGTGACCTCCGCCGCCGCTCGGGCTCTGTAAGGAGGGGGTGGCGGGTGGCCGGAGCTGCGGTTGTTGTACTCTGGGATGGTAGGGGCAGGAGGGGGCCTAAGGGTAGGGAGGGGAATCACCGTCGCGTGCTGCGGTGGGGTCGGGTGTGTGTGCGTGTAGGGGGAGGGAGAGGGGTGGCATCATCCCACGCGCGCGCACACACACCACCCCCTGCCTAAGCCGATGCATCTCGCTCCCGCCTTCCTGGGCGGCCGCCACTGCTTCCACTGCAGCTGCCTTTGCCTCTGCCACTCGTGGCCGTTACAGCGAGCGCAGTTGGGGCCGTGCCGACCCCGCCGCTGCCGGCCTCTACCGCCCTCCACGTACTAGGCCACGGAGCGCAGGACTCAGTCGGGATTCTTCCCTCCGTTCTTCCTCCGCATCCCCCGGGAGCTAAACCCCAGTGCCCGGGCATCCTCCTCCCAGGCCTGCCAGCGCAGCGCCGGCCTACTTCCTAAGTGAGTCTTATTGTCCTTCTTGGAGGGTTAATTTTGCATCGCCTGTGCTGAACCCCCGAACCTCCAGATTTGGCTTTGCTATTTTTTCTTTTTTTTTTTTTTCGCCTGAACTGGGACAATATCTCAGATCTGAAGCATAAGCATTTTAAAGCCCCCAGAGGTAAAATGCTCTTCGACCCTGAATTTCAGTTCTCTTCATACGACTTAATTTGAGTTGAAAAGTCTTTCTCTAATAAATGTTCATAAGTGACAGAATTGTCACCCAGACTTCCTAGAGTTCATAGAGGCTCCAATGTCACCCTAACCAGATTCCATTGCAAGGGAGGGAATAAGCATTTACTAAACTACTACTATCTGCCTTTTTGACACAATCTGGTAAAGTCTATCTCAGAATAATAATATTAGCTAACTTTTACGCTTTATAAAGATTTTATTTGATCCTCACAACAATCCTGCAAGGTAGGTCCTGTTATTATTCCCACATTACAACTGAAGAAACTTCAGTTGTAGTGACTTACCCAGAGCCTTGTGTCTTGAGATGGATTTGAACCCAGATCTTTATTCTAGACCTGTACCACTGGTGCTCACTTAACGTTTTGGAAAGAATTGTGTGTGATCAAGTGAAATTGAGTTGAGGGTCTACATTAATGGGGGAAAAAAAGTTCCATTTTACTCTTCAAGCATTTATTTAAAATTTACTGTGCTTTGTACTAGAATACAAAGAGGAAAAAACTTATGTTGTCAAGACAGTCAATATAGATTATAATAACATCAAAACAGGCAAAATGTAGTTTTAAAAAAAAACCTTTTTATTCTGTGTGCTTTGGTTTCCCTCTGTCTGAAGTTCACTTCAATAGGTAAGGATAAGAAACTTGGACTAGGAGCAAGAAAGATCTGCATTCAAGTGCTGCTCTTAGCACATACTGGCTGTGTGATTCTGGGATACAGATGAAAGATGTGATTGAAAAAATGTTCACTAACATGGAGGAGACATAAATATTTATGTTGACAGAATTAAACTTAAACACCAAATAAGTGCAATGCCCCTTAACTGCTATAGCCATCGCCCCATAAATCATTGGATGGAAGACAGTTTGCTTTTAAAATGAATATAAATGCACATGTACTGCTTCCAATTCACCACAACCACTTCCTTGATTCTATGACTGCAAAATAACTGCTAGTTCCTGTTAGTAAAGAAGAATTTAGGCCTTGCTCTAAGCTGTTCTCTAGGTCTTTAACATGGAATAAAGGTTCTGACTTGCTTAGGTAGACAATGTTTATTTTGAAATCTTAAGAGCTTGAAGAAAATTTGGAATTTACTAAGTCTAAACCCTATATTTTACAGGTAAAGAAACAGGAGAGAGATTAAATAGTATTTGAGTCCTGTCAGTCTGATTGACTCTACTATACCATTTTGTTTCTGGGAGTTCCTTAAACTGTACTCTACCCACAACCACCATCTTTATTTTCCTTAGTTTTCTTCATGTCTTTGCTTATATTCCACCTTCTATAGATAGCCTTCCTGATTTCTTTTGCTTTCAGATTGTCTTCATCTATTCTGAATGTATCTTCTACATATCTACATATTTATATATTCTCTTTGCAATTTGAATATATCCTTTTTGGTTTTTTGTTTTGGTTTGTTTTTTGCCTTTATTTTTGTGTCCCCAACAACAGTAAGTGTTTGATAAATGCTTGTTCACTCATTACCAACAAAATCACAAGTTTAATTCTTGTCCCTGTCATCAGTAGTTAAGTGTCTACCATGTCCTCAGCACTTAGTATTTAGATTGCAAAGATAGATATGGAAGTTCTTCCTTTCAGTTATAATTTTGTTGATAGGCTTTATTAGTCAATACTAGAAATTGTATAGACAATTATATAACTTAAATTTCACCTACCGTGGTTTAATTCTTACCTAAAACTGTGTTTTTCCCTTAAAGGCAAGCATAGTGGTATAGTTTGAAGTAAACATTATTTAATGAACTCTTCACAAATCATAATCACCAGAAGGAAAAATATAAAATTCTAGATGTCAATAGATAACATAAAAAGATGGAAGACTTTTCAAAAGAATTGCTATCATCCATATGAAAGAAAATTGCAGATCACTAAAAATAAATGCAAATAGAACTAACCCTGAAGTTTCACCTCATGACCAGCACATTGGCAAAGATGACAAAATATTGTCATTGTTGGAGGGCATTTAAAAAAGATAAGCAAGGTAATGTTGGAGTTGTGAATTGATCTAACAGGTCTGGAAATTCCAAAAATTTAGGATTATGCTAAAAAATTAACTAAATGTATCTTTTTGCTCAGAGATCTAGATGCTAAATACATATTTCCAAGGGATGACAGACAGAAATGAAGGCTCTCTATACGCAAAAATATAGCAGTACTTTTTATGGTAGCAAAGAACTGGAAACAATGTAGGTGGCTGTGCATTGGGAAATAACTATACAAAGTGTGGTTAATGAATATAATGGAATACTGCTGAGATATATGAAACAGTGAACATGATGAATACAAAGAAGCATGGAAAGACTTGCATGAACTGGTGCAGAGTGAAGGCAGGAAAGCATGTGTACAGTTTCTACAATAGTGGGAATGAAAAAGTGATCATAAGACAATGAAATTGAATGCTGCAAAATGAAAAACAACTGATGCCGAATAGATACAGAGACATATGTTCCCCTCTTAATCCCCCCCCCCATCTTTACAAAGTTCTAGTGCTACAGAGCCTGGAATATTACATATAATGTCAGATGTTTCCACTATCTTGACATTTTGCTCCCATTTTATCTTTTTTTCATTAAAAAAAAATTAAAGATAACTCACTAGGAGAGAATATGAAAATGATTCAGGGGAAAATCTAATGTAAAAAGATTAATAATAAAAATCTTTTTTAGAGAATAAGGGTATTTATATATGTGTATGCATGTGCATATACATATATGTATGTTTATATATGTGCTGTTTTTGAACTCAAAAAATAATAGATGTAATTCCAAAAGGATGTCAACATAGTAAATGGGGAAAAAATGCCAAGTTATTCAGGTATTTAAACAACTTTGCTACCACCTAATATTTTACATAGGAAGACAAGGACAATTCAGTTTTTATTCTATTACCTGGTTCTAAACAGGTGTCATCTTTTCATCTCTTTTCCATCTTTTCCTTTGCCCCAAATCTTTGTCATTCTGATTATGGCATTCACAGCCATGATATATAATGACCAAGAGTAGATAGACATGACTATTTGTACATGGCAATATCTAATTGTTTCTACATATATTGACTACCACTGTACAAATTAAAGCTATCAACCAAAACGATTAGCATAGAATCTTAGAGCTTCAAGATATCACAAGTCTTAATATAATCCACTCAGAATCAGAGCTGTAGATGTGAAATGCACCTTAAAAATCATCTAAACCAGTTTTCTTGTCATACAGATAAGGAAACAGGCATGAAAATGTAAAGTGATTTGACCAAGGTCACAGCAATTAGTATTTAAATACAGACTTCAAATCCAATCATTGACTTATACTATAATACAGACAGAAGGCAAATCTCACCTATAAGAGGTACTTTTTAAAAAAATATGAGTTCAAAAAAAATTACACTAAACTGTGGACATGGGGGGTAAGAAATAAAAGGAAAAAAAACACTTGCAAAGCAGATCGGATTGAATTTAAGGGGTTTTACAGCTTAAGCTTGGTGTCCATGCTGTTCAAACATTTTAAAAACTAAGTTAGATAAAGTGAAAAAAATTTTTAAATTGTTACCACACAAACTATGCACATACATGCATTGGTAAAAATTGGGCTCATTTTCTTTTTCTCTCTTTTGTCTTAATTAAAGCTTTTTATTTGCAAAACATGTATGGATAATTCTTCAACATTGACCCTTACAAAGCTTTCTGTTACAAATTTTCCCCCCCTAGTCCCCACCCCTCCCCTAGATGGCAGGAAGTACACTACATGTTCATTATGTTAAAATACTTGATAAATCAAATATATGTGTACATATTTCCACACTTATCATTGTTGTACAAGAAAAATCGTATCTACAAGAAAAAAAAATCTGAGAAAGGAAACACAATGCAAGCCAACATCAATAGAGACCATGAAAATGTTATGTTGTGGTCCACATTTTATATCCCTCTCTGGGTATATGGCTTTCTTCACTGAACAATTGGAACTGGTTTGAAACATTTCATTGTTGAAGAGAGCTGTGTCCATCAAAATTAATTATCATATAGTCTTGTTGTTGCTGTGTATAATGATCTCCTGGTTCTGCTCGTTTCACTCAGCATCAGTTCATGCAAGTCTCTCCAGGCCCCTCTGAAATCATCCTCCTGGTTGTTTCTTATAGAACAATATTCCATGACATTGATATACCATAATTTATTCATCACTCTCCAATTGATGGGCATCCATTCAGTTTCCAGTTTCTAGCCACTGCAAAAAGGGCTGCCACAAACATTTTTGTACATGTGGGACCCTTTCCTTCTTTTAATATTTCTTTGGGATATAGGCTCAATGGAAACACTGCTGGGTCAAAGGATATGCACAATTTGATAACTTTTTGAGCATAGTTCCAAATTGCTCTCCAGAATGGTTGGATCCAGTGAACAGAACTTTCAAAAATAGGTCACATCAGACTAACATTTCTTTTTTTGACATGATTATTAGACTGATATATAAATGAAATGATATTATTTGCCCAGGTGTTAACAAAGGAAGTAATATTTTCATACTATTCTGGTAGAAAAGAAAAATATAGACTAGATGATTCTGTAATGAGGTATATTCAGAACCGATAAAACAGTGGACCAAAGAATCATTATTAAAGACTCATTATTACATTGAAAAGAGTTCTAGAATATACTACCCAGGGATCTCTTGTGTGATATAACATTCAATGACTTAGAAAAAGTCAAAGCTGTGTGCTTACCCAATTTTCATATGATATATATTTGCATGAGATAGCCAGCACATTGGTTAGCAGAACCCAAATTATCTTAAAAGGCTAAAACATTGGGTCAGATCTAATAGGACAAAATTTAATTCTTGTGCTGATTTCATTGGTGATTGGGAAAATGCAAAATTAGTTTACTTTCCTTATTTGCTTGCCACCACCACCACCACCATCACTAGACCATACTTAACATCCCATCCACCCAGACTATCTTGCCATCTGCCTGCTTCTGTGCACTCTGACTGGTATCTTCACCTGACCTTCAGAATCTGTTTCTCTACAGAAACTAGGCATTAACACACACATAACACCCTATATACAAGACAAGGTCAAAATGGGTTCATGATTCAGCAAAGAGTCATACTATACACAAATTAGAAAGACATATCTGTGGAGAAAGAAGGAATTTGACCAAAGAAGAATTAGAATACATTATGAAATGCAAAATGGATAATTTTGATCATGTTAAATTAAAAAGTTTTAGTACAAACCAAAGTAATGTAGAAAAGATTAGAAGGGAAACAAAAAGTGGAAAAAAATGTTTACTTGCAATGAAGAACCCATATCATCATAGGTAGTATTTATATAACACTTTAAAGTTCAAAAATCACTTTACTTAATCTCTTCTAGTTCTCCCATGGTCTAATATCATTTGTAAATGAATCTGCCCTAAATATTATATATATTGACAGCAAAACAACTTCCATTTACATTGCAATTTAATTCAAGGATGGTTTATTAAGCATTTAGTATGTACAAGACATTGTATTAGATACTGGGGATACAAAGATGAAGAAATTTCTCCTCTCAAGAAAATCATTTTATGGGTATACTTAGGTAAATATATAGAAAATTAATTTCAGTAGGTGGCAGATGAAAATTCTATAAGTGGACTACTTAGAAAAGACCTTGTGTGGCCTGGCAGGATCCCAAGAGTCTAATGTTAGAAGGAAGCACATTCCAAGCATAGAATCTAAGATTGTGGGGGGTGAGGGAGGGAGATGAGGAAGGGAGGAAGGGTGTAAAGAAGAGACAGAAAATGTCACATAGGAGGAACAGCAAGTAGACTTTAACGTTTACAGCACTTAGCAATCACTCTTCAAACTACATAAAAACTGAATAATCTCATTTTACAGAAAATAATAATCATAGAGATAATATGAAAGCATTCATTTAAAATACTCACATGTATGAAAGTGCTAAGAAAAATAACAGAAAGATAACTTTCATTTCCATCCTCTCCCAAAAAAATAAGGTGAAAATTGTTCAATTGTGTTTCAAGTCATAACTGACCCTTCGTGACCTTATTTGAGAATTCTTAGCAAAGATACTGGAGTGATTTGCCATTTAATTCTCCAATTTATTTTATAAATGAGAAACTGAGGCAAGCAGGGAGAAGTAACTTGTCTAGGGTTATATATCTAATAAGTGTCTGACGCCAGATTTGAACTCAAGATGATGAAAATTCCTGACTTAAGGCCCAGCATACTATCCACTGTAAAAATCTAGCTGCTCCTAAGATCAAAATAACAACTACAATACTAATAATAAATTGAAATCTGGTGACATTTAGATTAACACTCTAGTTAGGAGAATATAAGCATCAACAAAATAGAATGTATGGCTTAGGGTTACAGAGGCTGACCCTACTCAAAAACATTACAACAATCAGCTTGTCAGGAGGATAAGGCAAATTACATAGGAAGAAATCAGAAATGCCAATACCCCACCTGCTACAAATGGCTTTACTGTGAGTCACTCCACTAAAGAATGTTCATAAACTAATTTCATTAGATGAAATAAGAAGTAAAATAAGGAGCTATTAAAATTTGAAGGGGAGAAAGTTAAGGAACCTCAGATTATTAAAAGTTTTCACTTAATATAAACCGTAAACATTATGCCTAATAACAAAATAAATGCTAAAAGCAACACCTAAGTCCCAAGTAATTTTGAAAAGAAGATGGGCATAGTTTTAAATTAAAATTCCAAAAAGGCCATTTTGTATTTAACAACATGAATTAAAATAAGCAGGAAAATTTTGCCAAAAAATAGTAGTTTATAAAAGCTAATGTCTTCTATAATCATCATGAATGAACATGTTTAATTGTGTATGAGAAAATGTGGGGAAAAAAATTTTCAGGACCTACTCAGCAATATTTGTATTAGCAGTTGTCATGATATAAAGGGAAATCCGCAATTAATTAGCATATTAAGAGTTAAGTCTAAGAGCAAGTGTCAAATAATATGAGCAAAACACAAAAGATGCTACAGCATCAGCAGGGTACCTCAATTTCTAGCTGATACGTATTTGAATAAAGGTTAATGTTGTGTTGCTAAATCAAAGACAGTAAAAAACACGTGGAAAGGAATCTCGAAAACAAAAACATCAAAAATTCTAAATTCTCTTTATCAATAACTGAAAGTCAAAATTAAAAGATTGAGGCAATATAGGGAGTCAAAGCAACATGAACAGTCCAGAACCAATCAAAAATTTTACTAGAGAGTCTTCAGAAATAGAGGCAGGAGAAAATACGTGAAAACTGAAGATGTGCAAATTTTCTGCTTGTTTGGCTGTACGAAGTCCAACAAAATGAAAATGAAAGTTGGATCAAACAAGGACTACAAAACTTGTGAAGTACTAATATAATAGATGTGTCAAAGAAGGTAACTGAATCTCTAGTCTCCCTGAAAAATTTGAAAGTGGCAGAACTGAGGAAGATCCATAATTATTGGATCAAATGCTTCATGGTGGCATGTGAATTACTAGCAAAGTATCTTATTGGATATAAACCTGAATCATACTTTTCTTAATAGAAGACATCACATCTTTTATCAGATGGCCTCTTTAAATATGGATCACTTTCAAGTTTATACAGTTGATCCATTTATAATTTGTATTTATATCTGAGTATCTCTATTTCTATATATCTGTAGCCCTTATGATCTCTGAGGATCCTCTTTCCAACTCCCATTCTCACAGATGAGACAAGTCCCTCAACAAAGAGAGCTCAGGGTTCTAAGGGTGCTCCTGGGAGACTGAGAAGTCTTTCTCTAATGCTATCAGCTCAATCTTCCTTTCTACTGTGTTCTCAATGTGATTGCCACATTGCCAGTACTAATCAGTACTCCAGTTTATTAACCACTAATTAGCTTTTATTTAAATTGATATTAACTATGAAGATATAGCAAGAACAGAAGATATTATTCTTTAGGAAAAGAGGAGAAGCATATGGTCTCCTATATCAATCCATTTTCTGGGGATAATGGCTCAAACACCATTTTTACATAACATATCTCTTCCAAGTTCACTGCCAAATTTGGCATAGCCAGTGGATAAATCAGTGTATTTCCGTCTTGGCTGCCTCTCATTTATGCTGGGTTAAGCATATGACTGGGGACTTAATTTCTTCCTTACCATCTGCCTTCTGGCAAAACCTGGCACAGATTCCATTTCTTAGACTTAGAAGACGAGTCTTCATTACTTCAGTCTTCCAAAACTCACAAGATCATAACCAACTCTAGTACTGCTTAATCTAAATCAGAAATAAAGAATACAGAAGTAAAGAACAAAGATTCCCATTATTGATTAGAGAAATACAAATTAAGACAACTCTGAGATAGCACCACACACCTCTCAGATTGGCCAAGATGACAGGAAAAGATAATGATGAGTGTTGAAGGGGATGTGAGAAAACTAGGACCCTAATGCATTGTTGGTGGAATTGTGAACTGATAACACCCATTCTGGAGAACAATTTGAAACTATGCCCAAAGAGTTATCAAAACGTGCATACCCTTTGATCATTCAGCCATGTTTGTACAGGACTTATATCCCAAAGAGATCCTAAAGGAGGGAAAGGGACCCACATGTGCAAAAATGTTTGTGGCAGTCCTTTTTGTTGTGGCAAAAAACTGGAAACTGAGTGGATGTCCATCAGTTGGAGAATGGCTAAATAGGTTATGGTATATGAATGTTATGAAATATTATTGTTATGTAAGAAATGATAAGCAGGATGATTTCAGAGAGGCCTGGAGAGTATTATATGAACTGATGTTAAGTAAAATGAGCAGAACCAGGATTTCATTGTACATGGCAACAACAAGGTTTTATAATGATCAATTCTGATGGATATAGCTCTCTTCAACAATGAGATGATTCAGACCAGTTCCAATGATCTTGTGATGAAGAGAGCCATCTATACCCAAAGAGAGGACTGTGGGAATTGAATGTAGTTCACAACATAACATTTTCACTCTTTTTGTTGTTTGTTTGCATTTTATTTTCTTTCTCATTTTTTTCCTGTTTGATTTGATTTTTCTTGTACAGCAAGATAATTGTATAAATATGTATGCATATATTGGATTTAATATACATTTCTACCATGTTTAACATATATTAGACTACTTGCCATCTAGGGTAGAGGGTGAGGAAGGGGGGAAAATGGAACACAAAGTCTTGCAAGGGTTAATGTCAAAGAATTATCCATGCATACATTTTGAAAAATAAAAAGCTTAAAAAATTATATAAAAAAAGAACAAAGATTCCATTTCTATCCAGTGACTTATATCTCCCTTATCTTGAATGTCAGCTTGGAAGGAATGAGCAAAATCAAGAAACTCACTATAGCTGGTTAATTGAAAAATCAAAAGACCATCTTTTTTCCCTTGTGGTTAGAGGACTAAAACAAGTTACAGAATGTCTCTGAATGCTCTCAATTAGGAAGGACCCTTCCCTTATTAATTATCCTACCTTTCTAGAATCAGGTTCCCCAACCTCTTTTACATAGTCTAACAGTAGACAAAGTACAATAAACACTTTCTGAGACTGGAGGTTCCATTTGCCAGGATATCTATCTAGATATAGATATATATGTATACAAATACATAAATACATATGCCAGTATATATATATAGTACTGTGAGAACACTATTGTATTCAATATCCACATTGAAAATTGTTCTCTATGAACTATCAACAAAATGTCAAGAGCAATTCATATAAAATACAGAATTTGGAGGGCAAAAAGTTTACATATGTTTCTTCTTCATATGTTATAATTATCATCTCTTAAATGTCATTAGATATTACATCTAAATTAAAGAGATAGTTGAAAAATATTTTAATAAATATTTTATATACAGGGGTGATATCAAGATATGTGATTATACAAAAAAAAATTAAATGACTCTTTTATCTTTCTCTAATAACACCAAAATGTTTTGGGGATTTTGGGGGATTTGATAAGTATAAAAATCTTTGGATTATTTTAAAGGAAAACAAACTAAAGGCTTTGATTTTGAAACTGGATATTAAACTGAACTAATAGTTGAAGACTATACCTATAAATAAATGCCTTGGTGTTCTCTAGATAAAATATATTGAGTGTAAAGATATAAAAGAGAAAGTAGTGGCTGAATACGTTAAATGAATTATTAACATTTTAAAATCAGAACTTGATAGGAAGAACACATTTAAAGCAATTAAGACCTACACAATACCAATCAGTATATATCTTAGGAATTGTAAAAATGGATTATAACAGATCTGGGAATTACCCTTCTAAAAAAAAGTACAATATTAGCAAAACATAGGGGTCAAAACTATAAAACTGCTATAGAAATAGTAATATTTCTATATCCACCATCTCTGCCCCCCCCCAAAAAAAAAGGAAGAAGAGAATTGTTAGACATTGTCAGAGCACGTGAAAAGCAGGAAAAAAATCTTACAAAAATAATTCTGGAATAGTTATTATTTAACTAGGCAATGGTAAAAACTGATAGGTATTTGATAAATTTGATTTGATAAATGCAAGCATGACTTTGTCAGATGGAGTCTGTGAAATAACTAATATCTCAAGAGTAGAACCAAAAGCCTTCCGTTAATAACATCTGCATCAACTGAGCCAGTAATATACAGATAACAAATCCCTAAGAAACCAATAAAGTCCTCAAAATATCCTGGAGAACTCAACCAATACATGGTAATGGAATTGGACAATTTCACAGATCAAATTGGTATATACCAATGGTATCAAACTCAAATAGAAACAGACCTAACTTAGAAAACTACAAATTAATATATTTGGTATTGTGTGTGTGTGTGTATGTGTGTGTATAAAACTAAGTCTCCAAGCTAAGCAACTTTTTTCATTATAACTATAATTCTATACAAATGAAACATAGTTCATGAAAACATATATGAGAGCAATTATGGTTATACCTATGACCTTAGGGAAGATAGCATAGCATAGTGGAAGCAGCCTTTGATTTGAAGCCAATTGACCTCTATTCAGAATTCACACAGTTGCTTATTACCTCAGTGACCTTGGGCAAGTCACTTAATGTTCTTACACCTCATTTTTTCTTTTCATCTGTAAAATGAGAAAGTTGACTAGAAAACTTTTTAGGTGCCTTCTAACTATATGATTCTTTGAAAAATAGCCTGTAAGGGGCAGTTAGGTGGCGCAGTGGATAGAGCACCAGCCCTGAAATCAGGAAGACCTGAGTTCAAATCTGGCCTCAGACACTTAACACTTACTAGCTGTGGGACCCTGGGCAAGTCACGTAACCCCAATTGTCTCAGGAAAGAAAGAAAGGAAGGAAGGAAGGAAGGAAGGAAGGAAGGAAGGAAGGAAGGAAG
>JAJPUD010001551.1:336638-372198 GCA_023553655.1 Myrmecobius fasciatus | reverse complement strand
AAGGAAGGAAGGAAGGAAGGAAGGAAGGAAGGAAGGAAGGAAGGAAGGAAAGAAAAATAGCCTATAATACAATTAGATAATATATTTTGCAAAGCACTATACATATATAAACAAGAATGAATTTATCCCCCATTGACCTTCAGAACATGGTTTTTGCTACATTTGTAGTACTTTTGGTGCTAAAATGTATTTGGCATTAATGACATGCTCCCCTAACAACCTTTAATTAACCAGATTAGAATTTATCAGGGTTATTGAGGACCAAAGTTCTTACTATTTGATTTATGTTTATTATTCTGTATGAATCCCAATTAACATCCTACTGTGGTTACTCATAGTGGTACAAAGGTGATCCTAAATTCTCAAAGTCTATGCAAGCTATTCACAAAGTCTGACTGGCTCTACCATAATAAAAAGGGTTAAAGTGCAGACTGGACAATAGAATGTGTGTATTTTTTTTGAAGAACAGCATATAGAAATTTACAAAGAAAATTATTCCTGGCAATCTAGACACATCTTTGGGCTCTCACATCTCAATAAGGGCATATAATTATTCTGTGATAATAGAGGAGCTATTAACTGTATCACTGGAGGTATTACCCACACTTACAAAACTTATTTAGAATAGTAAAATAAACTATATTCTAAATTGTCACTATGTAATAGTTTATATATGTTATAGTTTATATATATTCTCATTTGATCTTTCCATTAGCCCCAAGGTAAGTGTTATTGTCACATTTTTTTATATAAAGCTTTTTATTTACAAAACATATGAGTGATTTTTCAACATTGACCTTTGCAAAAACTTTTTTTTCCCCAAGCTTTTCCCCTCCTTCCCCCCACCCCCCACCCCTAGATGACAGGTAATCTAATACATGCTAAATAGGATAAATTATATGACAAATACAATACATGTATACATATCTATACAGTTATCTTACTGCACAAGAAACATCAGATCTAGAAAGAGAAGAAGAAAAAAACAACCTAAGAAGGAAAACAAAATGCATGGAAATATTCACAGAAAGCGTTAAAATGCTGTGCTGTGGTTCACACTCAGTTCCCACAGGCCTCTCTCTGGTTGTATATGACTATCTTCATCGCTGAACAACTGGTTTGAATCACATCATTGTTGAAGAGAACCATGTCCATCAAAATTGATCATCGTATAGTCTTGTTGCTGTGTATAATGTTCTCCTGGTTCTGCTGATTTCACTCAGCATCAGTTCATGCAAGTCTCTCCATTCCTCTCTGAAATCCTCCTGTCGGTCATTTCTTACAGAACAATAATATTGTCACATTTTACAGATAGTTTAGAACAAGTGTGTATATATGTACATATATACAAATATATGTGTGAATATACACATGAATACATATACATATACACAGAAACCCACAGGAAATCCATGCTGGAAGCAATACACTTATGAGAGGATTAAGGAACTAATTTAGATATCTAGAATTTATATGATGTATGAAGGCATGTAAGATGCCAAAGACATGGGGAAATTATTGGACCTTATTAATCTACTTCCTACCCCCCCCAAAAAAAAAGACTGAGAAAATCTTAGCAACTATTGACCTATATGCCTTCTATGCCTTCTCTCTAACTTCATATAATATATCTTTATTAGGGTCATCTGTGTGTGAATTAGAAGTATCCTCAAGGAGGGAATTAGTGAATAAACAGGCTTTCACAAACAATATTTAACAATGGATTACATCTTTACCATCACAAATTGACTTGAAAGATGTGAAGGCTTTAATATATCACTGTACTCATTGTCAACTATGAAAAAGCATTTGACTCTAAAACAAAGTATCACCTATGTACTCTTACAATCATGTGTCTCTCAGCTATATATTAAGATTATGTAATATGCCTTGAAGATACAGCAATAAAAAATAATCCTGACCTTAATAATGATATTATAATAATATCAAAGCATAAAACAAGGAGAGAAAAGGTCAAGAAAATAATCTGTGCATGGTGAGGGCTTCAAGATGTTCTTGTTTGAAAATAACATTCTGTTGATAGCATCATGCCCCAAGACACTGTAGAACCTTCTGGAAAAAATCTGTACAATCATTCAAAGGAATTAAATCCAATGGGAAAGATTAAATAAATGAAGAGTGTCTTTTAACCAAGTTCCAACATAAACATGCTGTCAATATTGTCCAATAGTATGTTTATCTGGGGCAGACAAATAGAGTATCAACTGGATTCAGAGTTGAAAAGAAGGACAATTGGCTATCTTACTTTTGAGAAATTGTAAAGCACTTTTACTAACCCTGTTTCCTAGAAACTGCCATAGAATCAGCAACAAATAGTTTTAAATTAAATAGTTTTATTGCCATCTTTTGTTTTATATCACTTAAATTTTAACCTGTATCTCTCCCTACTCTTCTCTTCCAAAAGGCTATTCCTTAGTTTAAATAACTTTTAAAAAGAAAGAAAGAAAGAAAAAGAAAAGAAAAAAATCAGCAAACATTGCCAAAAATAAATCTGAAATATTCATTATGTCAAAGACAAAGACTACCCCCCCACATACATACCTTTTCTACAAAGTAATAAAGAGAAATATCATTTTATATCTCTGTGATCCAGGCTTGTTTTTTGTAATCTTGCAGTTTTTTTTTAAAATTTTGTGTTTTTTTTCTCCATTTCTATTTATGCCTTTGTGTGACATTTTCTTGGCTCTATTGCCTTGCTTTATGTTAATTCACAAGTCTTTCCAAGTTTCTCTGTATTCACTGTAATCTATCATTTCTTATATCACAATATTTTTTTATATTCATCTACCACAGTTTGTTTAGCCACTCTCTAATCAATGGACAGTTACTTTGTTTCATAAGCACAAAACATACTATAATTTGTTTTATATGTGGAATTATTTTTTATCAATATCTTCCCTCAATTAGCACTTTTGAAGGACTTGATATGTGTCAAGTACTGTTCTAAGCTCTGGGTATAAAAATATAAAGAGATTGTCTTTACCTCAAGGATGTGAATATCTATAGGTAGTGGGAGGGAAGATATTATATCTCCAACTAAGATATACTTCATCCATGGAAATCTGGTGAAGGGGAGACAACTATATCGGTGATTTCATTGGCATGGGGAGCTCCCAGTAAACAAAACATTTCAAAAAACTAACAATTAGAAAATGTTAAGACCTTAGATAAGGATAGGATATAAAAACAGATGACTAAAATGTACTATGTGTATGCATATGTGGAAGGAAAATTTGGTTTTCTATCACCTCAATTGATGTAGTTACCTGATGTAATCACAGTTGATGAGGTGTTAATGTGTTAAAAAGGTATTAATGTGCAGTTATACATTCACGAAATATGAATAACTGTCTCTATCTCTCTCTCACACTTTCTCTCTCATTCTCATTCTCACTCTTGCTCTCTCACTCTGAGTCAGAAAGTACCAAAATCATTGGATTGATAATGATTGGCCATGTTGCTGGGTGACCTTTAAAAGACAATTCAGTCAGTTTGAGTCAAAGAGGGAGCTAATAATAGCTGGGGAGAAACAAAACTTTTTACTTCTTAGAAGAGGAGGGATTTTCTCTCTTTATTCCACCACCAACTTACTGTATGGGGCATCTAGCAATGGAATCACTATACTTACTCAAAAGGAAACATTTCATTCAAAAGTCAGAGAATTACCTTGAGAGAATTTGAAACATGATTGAGCAAAAACGCACTCTTCAAACAGACAAATGCAGAAAATCATTCACTTGAGAATGGAAGCAGCTTTAAGGAACATGGCCTCTGGCAGCAAAGATGAGAGCTAGACATCAACTCAAGAGAATGAGTTAGACTTGGCAACAAAATAAGCCACAAAAAGAATGGCTAGTCTTAGTAACATGTATTCATTGCACATGTGCTGATCACTACCTCTGTGCATTGTACCCATTATTTTCAAGGATAAATGCCCTTTTATTAGTAGTGGTATTAGTGGGAAAGTTTGCCATAGATTTATTTGGGATGGAGAGAGTTACAGAGATTATCTAAAAGCCTACCATTTTATAGACTTAATTTATCAATTTGAAATTGAGTATCTTTCCTTCAGTAATTTTAAAGGAGACAATTACATGATTTAAAGTAGAAGAATACAGGTTATTTAGTTCAACCATACCTCATTTTATAGATAATGAAATTAATATTAAGAAAGTTTAAAAAAAAACTTGAAAAGTTGTCCAATATTATTACACAGCTAGTAAGTGTCAAAGGTAGTATTTGAAGTTAGGTTTTTCTTACTACTTTCCTGTCTGGTAAGCTACATTGCCTGACTTAGAGATATTTTTAAGTCATAAATGCAAGAGATTTTCTTTTTTCTTTTTAAAGGTAATAAATAAACAACTGGGTTTTGATTGGAAATATTGTGCATTTTACTAAAATTGTTTACATATCATTGACAAAGCTTTGTTAGAAGTAAAAGGAGACTGCTGTTTCAAGTAAATGATATGCCACGGGAGCTAGAGATAGTAGATTACTAATTTCATGTTGTAAATTAATAAATTTGATGATTATTAAATGTACTTAATTTGGAAGAAATTGAAACTTATTGTGAACCAAATGTCTCAGTTTAGAAAATGGTGTATCTCATTTCCTCTATCAGGAAATTGTATCAATTTCCTACTTTGAAATGACTGGATATATCATGTGACTTCCGCTGATTTTTTAAAAAAAATGCTTGTTACCTAAGTTGTAACTCTTTTTTGTTTTCAAAACAGGTTTACTTGTCCATACAATCGTGTGCATTACAGATTATTCAGACTTTTAAGTATGTTACCTTTCCATTTCCAAATTACATTCTTTCAGTTTTAAAGTTTCATTGTTTCACTTTTTAAGTTCCGCTCTTCTGAATTAAGGAAATAGTTTTAAATAATACAAGTAAATCTTTATTGTAACTTTAAACTTTAGATACAGTATCATTTAGTTAGACCACAAATATTAAACTTCTATACTTAGTAGAAGAGGTTGACTAACAGATTTACATGAAAAAGATACATTGCTTACTAAGGTGGAACAATTTGTAGTCTTCTGTGAAGGTTTTCTTAACCACATTCTCAACCAACAATAAACTGTCTGAATTTCAAGAGTATTGCCTAGTCATTCTCTAGGACTGACTTTTTTGATTTGGTCTAAATAGTTGAACCAAAGAAAACTCAAAAGAACAATCTTCCAAACCATGGGTGGCTCAATAGTCAGTACTATTGACATTACTGTAGGCATAGGTAGTCAGTAGCATATTTCCATTTGTGACTGGTTCCCACAAGTTGACTGGTTCCCACAAGCTTGAAACAGAGGTATCAAAAAGAGTTAGCCAGAACAGGATTAAAATGCAATTGGGAAACATTTAACAAAATACATAAAAATACTAGACCACATTTCTATTTGGGTTTGATGCCAGTGACTTAAAAGAGTAAGTCACTTATGAAATAAATGTATGTCCCTCCTTGAAACAAGAATGGAGGGATTACAGTAGAATTCATAGATAGGAGTGTTCAATATGGTTGATGAATTTTCTTTAGAAGATTTAGGGACATGGAGAAGACTCCCAAAGGATTACTAATGAGTTGTGGCATGTACTGATTGTGGTATATATTGGGGAAATACCTATTTAATGGGAAGAACACTGATACAAGATTTAAAGAATCTAAAGTCAAATCCCACTTTTGACACTCACCTACCTGACCTTGAGCAAGTGACTTAATCTCCCTGAACCACATTTTTCTCATCTATGAAATGGAGATGATCTGCAAGGCTCTTCCAGCTATAGATATATGATGTATATGATATTGTTGAAATACCAAATTATTGTTAATTTTCTTGCTTTCTTTTTATAAAATTGGATTTATTTTATTCTGAACTTAAGAAGTAAAACTAGCACTTTGATAACATAGTAGAATAGAAAGAAAAGAATAGTAATGAAACTGCAAATCTTTTATATACAACTTGCTGCTATTTTTAAAAAATATATATAATAAAATTATCATGTAACTTTTTTTTTCATCTCCCTACTTCCTCATTGGCTACCTTTGGAAACAAATATGTGCATATGCATGTGTATGTATGTGTTTTGTATATTAATAAATACACATACACACATGCTTTTTTTAACAATTTTTTTCTGTACAGATAACATCTTCCTTGATATACCTTTTGTAGTTAATTTGGTTATATATAATAGTCAAAATGACTTAGTCACTTAAATTTCCCAACTGCATTGTAGACTCTTTGAGGTCAAGAAACCCATCTTTGGGTTTCTTTTTATTTTTTATTTACAATACATATGAATGGATAATTTTTCAACATTGACCCTTGCAAATCTTTCTGTTACAAATTTTTTCCTTCTTCCTCCTACCACCTTCCGTAGATGGAAGGTAGTCCAATACATGTTAAATATGTTAAAATATGTGATAAATTCAATTTATGTATACAAATTGATACAGTTATCTTGCTGCACAAGAAGAATCGAGATCTAGTAAGAAAAAAAAATCTGAGAAGGAAAACAAAATGCAAGCAAACATCAACAGAAAGCTTGAAAATGCCATGTTGTGGTCCACACTCATTTCCCACAGGCCTCTCTCTGGGTGTAGATGGCTCTCTTCATCACTGAACAATTGGAACTGATTTGAATCATCTCATTGTTGAAGACAGCCATGTCCATCAAAATTGATCATCATATGGACATGGCTCTCTTCAACAATGAAATGTTTCAAACCACCTCCAATTGTTCACTGAAGAAAGCCATATACACCCAGAGAGAGGGATGTGAAATGTGGACCACAACATAACATTCTCATACTCCTTGATTGATGTTTGCTTACATTGTGTTTCCTTTATCTGCTATATCTTTTGTGTAGATAAGATTTTTCTTGCACAACAATGATAAGTTTGGAAATATGTATACATATATTCGATTTGCCAATATTTTAACATAATTAACATGTAGTGGATATCCTGCCATCTAGGGGAAGGGTGGGGAGTTGGGGGGAAAATTTGTAATAGAAAGCTATGTAAGGGTTATTGTTGAAGAATTACCCACACATATGTTATGCAAATAAAATTGAAAAAATTTTTAAAATTGATCATATAATCTTCTTGTTGCTATTTATAATGATCTCCTGGTTCTTCTCATTTCCCTCAGCATCAGTTCTTGGAAGTCTCCAGGCCTCTCTGAAATCATCCTATTGGTCGTTTCTTACAGAACAATAATATTCCCTGACATACATATACCATAATTTATTCAGCCATCCTCCAACTGATGGGCATCCATTCAGTTTCCAGGTCGTAGCCACTACAAAAAGGGCTGCCACAAACATTCTTGCACATGTAGGTCCCTTTTTCTCCTTTAAGGTCTCTTTGGGAAATAAGCCCAGCAGACACACTGCTGAGTCAAAGGGTATGCACAGTTTGATAACTTTTTGATCATAGTTCCAAATTGCTCTCCAGAACGATTGGATTCATTCACAGTTCCACCAGCGATGCAACAGTGTCCCAGTTTTCCCACATCCCCTCCAACACTCATCATTATCTTTTCCTGTCATCTTAGCAAATCTGACAGGTATGTAGTGGTATCTCAGAGTTGTCTTAATTTGCATTTTTCTGATCAATAGTGAATTGGAGCACTTTTCATATGACGAAAAATAGTTTCAATTTCTTCATCTGAAAATTGTTCATATCTTTTGTTCATATCTTGACCATTTTATCAATTGGAGAATGGCTTGAATTCTTATGAATTTCAGTTAATTCTCCATATATTTTAGAAATGAGGCCTTTATCAGAACCTTTGAATGTAAAAATATTTTCCCAGTTTATTGCTTCCCTTCTAATCTTGTTTACATTAGTTTTGTTTGTACAAAAAGTTTTTTAACTTAATATAATCAAAATTATCTATTTTGTGATTAATAATGATCTCTAGTTCTTCTTTGGTCACAAATTCCTTCCTCCTCCACAGATATGAGAGGTAAACTATCCTATGTTCTTCTGATTTGTTTATAATATTCTTTATGTCTAGATCAGAAATCCATTTTGACCTTATCTTGTGTTAGTTGTGGGTCGATGCCTAGTTTCTTCCATACCAGTTTCCAATATCCCAGCAGTTTTTGTCAAATTGTGAGTTCTTATCCCAAAAGCTGGGGTCTTTGGGTTTGTCAAACACTAGATTACTATAGTCATTCTCCTGTGAACCTAACCTACTCCACTAATCAACTAGTACTAACTGGTTTTGATGACCTCTGCTTTATAATATAGTTTTAGATCTGGTACAGCTAGGCCATCTTCATTTCCTTTTTTTTTTTCATTGATTCCCTTAAAATTCTTTACCTTTTATTCTTCCAGATGAATTTTGTTATTTTTTGTAGGTCAGTAAAATAGTTTCTTGGACTTTGATTGGTATAGCAATAAATAAATAGATTAGTTTAGGTAGTATTGTCATCTTTATTATATTTGCTTGACCTATGCAAGAGCACTTGATAGTTTTCCAATTGTTTAGATCTGACTTTATTTCTGTGGAAAGTATTTTGTAGTTTTGCTCATATAGTTCCTGACTTTCCCTTGGCAGATATATTCCCAAATATTTTATAGTATTGACAGTTATTTTAAATGGAATTTCTCTTCGTATCTCTTGCTGTTGGATTTTGTGAGTGATGTCTAAAAATGCTGATGATTTATGTGAATTTAATTTGTATCCTGCAACTTTGCTAAAGTTGTAGATTGTTTCTAATTTTTTTTAGCTGATTCTCTAGGTTTCTCTAGGTATACCATCATATCATCTGCAAAGAGTGATAATTTGGTTTCCTCATGACCAACTCTGATTCCTCTAATCTCTTTTTCTTGTCTTATTGCCAAAGCTAGCATTTTTAATACAATTTTGAATAGTAATGGTGATAGTGGCCAACCTTGTTTCACCTCTGATCTTATTGGGAATGCTTTCAGTTTATCACCATTACTTACGATGCTAGCTGATGGTTTTAAATAGATACTATTCACATGTGCAAGAATGTTTGTGGCAGCCCTTTTTGTAGTGGCTAGAAACTGGAAACTGAATGGATGCCCATCAATTGGAGAGTGGCTGAATAAATTATGGCATATAAATGTTAAGGAATATTATTGCTCTGTAAGAAACGACTAGCAGGACGATTTCAGAGAGGCCTGGAGAGACTTGCATGAACTGATGCTGAGTGAAACGAGCAGAACCAGGAGATCATTATACACAGCAACAGCAATATTACATGATGATCAATTCTGATGGACATGGCTCTCTGCAACAAAGAATTGTCTCAAACTAGTTCCAATTGTTCAGTGAAGAAAGGATATACACCCAGAGAGAGGGATATGAAATGTGGACCACAACATAACATTTTCATGCTCCCTATTGATGTTTGCTTGCATTGTGTTTCTTTCTCTGATTTTCTTTTTTTTTCTTGTAGATAGGATTTTTCTTGCACAACTTGTCAAGCATTTCAACATTATTAGCATGTAGTGGACTTCCTGCCATCTAGGGGAGAGGAGGGGACTGGGGGTAAAATTTGTAATGGAAAGCTTTGTAAAGATCAATGCTGGGGAACTACCCATACATATGTTATACAAATAAAAAGCTTTAATTAAAAATATATATGTATATATATTTTTGTGTTAAGAATATCTTCTCATTTATGTTCTATAATTAAATTTTTTATTCTGAAAAAAAATAGATACTATTGACTATTCTAAGGAAAAGTCCATTTATTCCTATACTTTCTAGTGTTTTTAATAGGAATGGATATTGGATTTTATCAAATGCTTTTTCTGCATCTATTGAGATAATCATTTTTTTTGTTAATTTGGTTATTGATACAGTCAATTATGCTAATAGTTTTCCTAATATTTTACCATTGCTTCATTCCTGGTATAAATTCTACTTGGTCATGGTGTATTATCCTGGGAATGATTTTCTGTAATCTATTTGCTAATATTTTATTTAATATTTTTGCATCGATATTCATTAGGGAGATTGGTCTATAATTTTCTTTCTCTGTTTTCATCCTACCTGGTTTAGATATTAGTACCATGTCTATGTCATAAAAGGAATTTGGTAGGAGTCCATCGTTCCCTAATTTTTCAAATAGTTTATATAATATCGGAGTTAATTGTTCTTTTTATGTTTGGTAGAATTCACATGAAAATCCATATGTTCCTGGGGATTTTTTCTTAGGGAGTTAATTAATGACTTGTTCTATTTCTTTTTTCTAAAATGGGATTATTTAAGTGATTTATTTCCTCTTCTGTTAATGGGTACTCTTTTTTTTTAATTAAAGCTTTTTATTTGCAAAACATATGCATAGGTAATTTTTTAACATTGACCCTTGCAAAGCTTTCTGTTACAAATTTTTCCCTTCTACCCCCCATCCCCTCCCCTAAATGGCAGGAAGTCTAATACATGTTGATTGTATTAAAATATTTGACAGATCAAATATGTGTATACATATTTATAGTTATCTTGCTGTACAGGAAAAAAAAAAAACCTGAGAAGGAAAACATAATGAAGGAAACATAAGTAGAGAGTGTGAAAATGCTATGTTGTGGTCCAAACTCAGATACCCCAGGTCTCTTCCTGGGTGTATATGGCTTTCTTCATCACTCAACAACTGGAACTGGTTTGAAACATCTCATTTTTGAAGAGAACCATGTCCTTCAGAATTGATCATCATATAGTCTTATTGTGGCCATGTACAATGAACTCCTGGTTCTGCTAATTTCACTCAGCATCAGTTCATGCAAGTCTCTCCAGCCCCCTCTGAAATCATCCTGCTGGTCGTTTCTTGTAGAACAATAATATTCCATGACATTGATATACCATAATTTATTCAGCACTCTCCAATTGATGGGCATCCATTCAGTTTCCAGTTTCTAGCCACTGCAAAAAGGGCTGCCACAAACATTTTTGTACATGCGGTACCCTTTCCTTCCTTTAATATCTCTTTGGGATATAGGCTCAATAGAAACACTGCTGGGTCAAAGGATATGCATAACTTTTTGAGCATAGTTCCAAATTGCTCTCCAGAATGATTGGATCTGTTCACAGTTCCACCAACAATGCATTAGTGTCCCAGTTTTCCCACATCCCCTCCAACATTAATCATTATCTTTTCCTATCATCTTAGCCAATCTGACAGGTATGTAGTGGTATCTCAGAGTTATCTTAATTTGCATTTCTCTGATCAATAGTGATTTGGAGCACCTTTTCATATGACTAGAAATAGTTTTAATTTCATCATCTGAAAATTGGCTGTTCATATCCTTTGACAATTTATTGATTGAAGAGTTGCTTGAATTCTTATAAATATGAGTCAGTTCTCTATATATTTTAGAAATGAGGCCTTTGTCAGAACCCTTAAATGTAAAGATGATTTCCCAATTTATTGCTTCACTCTTAATCCTGTCTGCATTGGTTTGTTTGTACAAAAACTTTTTAAGTTAATATAGTCAAAATTATCTATCTGGTGTTAAATTAAGAGTTCCAGTTCTTCTTTGAACACAAATTTATTCCATCTCCACAGGTCTGAGAGGTAAACTATACTACGTTCCTCTAATTTACTTATAATATCACTCTTTATATCTAAATCATGAACCCATTTATCTTGGTATGTAGTGTTAGGTGTGGGTCAAGCCCTAATTTCTTCCATATTAGTTTCCAATTTTCCCAGCAGTTTTTCTCAAATAAGGAGTACTTATCCCAAAAGCTGGGGTCTGGGTTTATCAAACACTAAATTGCTATAGTTATTGCCTAGTTTGTCCTGGGATTCCATTCTATGCTACTGATCGACTACTCTATTTCTTACCCAGTACCAAATGGTTTTGATGACCACCGCTTTATAATATACTTTTAGATCTGGTACAGCAAGGCCACCCTCATCAGCCTTTTTTTTTTTTTTCATTAATTCCCTTGAAATTCTTGACCTTTTGTTCTTCCAAATGAACTTTGCTACTATTTCTTCTAGATCTGTAAAATAATTTCTTGGGAGTTTGATTGGTATGGCACTGAATAAGTAAATTAGTTTGGGTACTACTGTCATTTTTATTATATTTACTCGGCCTACCCATGAGGACTTCATGTTTTTCCAATTGATTAGATCTGATTTTATTTGTGTGGAAAGTGTTTTGTCATTTAGTTTGTATACTTCATGACTGTTCCGTGGCAGATAGATTCCCATATATTTTATGCTATCAACAGTTATTTTAAATGGAACTTCTTTTTGTATCTCTTGATGCTGAACTTTATTGGTAATATATAAAAACGCTGCTGATTTATGTGGATTTGTTTTGTATCCTGCAACTTTGCTAAAGTTGTGAATTATTTCTAGCAGTTTTTTAGTTGTCTCTAGGGTTCTCTAAGTATACCATCATGTCATCTGCAAAGAGTGATAATTTGGTTTCTTCATTACCTACTCTAATTCCTTTTATCTCTTTTTCTTCTCTTACTGCCAAAGCTAACATTTCTAATACAATATTAAATAGTAATGGTAACAGTGGCCAGCCTTGTTTCACTCCTGATCTTATTGGGAATGGGTCTAGTTTGTCTCCATTACATATGATGTTTGCTGATGGTTTTAAATAGATGCTACTGATCATTTTAAGGAAAAGCCCATTTATTCCTATACTCTCTAGTGTTTTTAATAGGAATGGGTGTTGGATTATATCAAATGCATTTTCTGCATCTATAGAGATAATCATATGATTTTTGTTACTTTAGTTATTAACATAATTGATTATGCTGATAGTTTTCCTAATATTGAACCAGTCCTGCATTCCTGGTACAAATACTACTTGGTCATAATGTATTATCCAGAGGATGACTTTCTGTAATCTCATTGCTAATATCTTAATGTGGACCATAACATAACATTTTCATGCTGTCTATTGATGTTTGCTTGCATTGTGTTTCCTTTCTCTGATTTTCTTTTTTTTTCTTGTAGATAGGATTTTTCTTGCACAACTTGTCAAGTATTTTAACATAATTAACATGTAATGGACTTCCTGCCATCTAGGGGAGGGGAGGGGCCTAGGGGGAAAATTTGTAATGCAAAGCTTTGTAAAAATCTATGCTGAGGAACTACCCATTCAAATGTTATGCAAATAAAAAGCTTTAATAAAAAAAAAAAGTTATTTTGGAAGAGCTTCAGAGCAGGTCTTTTTCAGCTAGGCAGGGGGTCAGGCAGTTTGCCGAGCTTGGACGGTAGCGCTGGGAGATAGGACAGGAAAGAACTCTTGAGTGCTATATTTCTACTATGGGTATACTTAAAGAATGGAGGCATAATTTGATTTTACACTGATAATATGAAAAAGAAACGAGGTGGAAGGGGTATTGTACTGGAAAGAGAGGGAAAAGAGGTAAAATAAGGTAAAAAAAAAAGGAGGTAAAAATAAGGTAAAATCTCTTGAAGAGGCAAAGAAAACCTAATATAATTGAGGAAAAGAAGGGAAGGGGATGAGCATTGTGTGAATCTTACTGCCATTAGATTGGGCTCTAAAAGAGTATATCAGACGCATTCGGTTTCACAGAAAAACTTGTCCCTCCGTATAGGGTAGTGAGAAGGAAAGGAGGAAAAGAAAGAGAAAGACTAATAGAAGGGAAAACAGAAGAATTAGGGGAAAGGTGTAAAAAAAGGGGGAGGGGCTCTAAAGGGGGGAGGACTGTTTGAGGGAGGTGGTCATCAAAATCAAAATACTGGGGAGAGGGGAAGGGAGAAAGGGGAAAGGAAAGAGAAAAACATAAGTGGATAAATTAGATGGCAGGAAATACAGAATCACTTACTTTAACTGTGAATGTAAATAGGACCAACTCTCCCATAAAAAGGAAGCAGATAACAGACTGGATTAAAATCCAGAATCCAACAATATGTTGTTTACAAGAAACACATCTAAAACATAGAGACAGGGTGAAGGTAAAAGACTGGAGCAGAATCTACTATGTTTCAGGTGAACAAAAAAAAAAAAAAGCAGGGGTAGCAATCCTGATCTCAGATCAAGTAAACGCAAAGATAGATCTAATTAAAAGACATAAGGAAGGAAATTATATTTTACCAAAAGGTACCATAGATAATGTAGCAATATCAATAATAAACATATATGCACCACATGGTATAGCATTCAAATTCCTAGAGGAGAAATTAAGAGAGATGCAAAAATAAATAAACAGCAAAACTATACTAGTGGGGGACCTCAACCTTGCTCTCTCAGAATTAGATAAATCAAACCACAAAATAAATAAGAAAGAAATTAGGGAGGTAAACAAATTGTTAGAAAAGTTAGGTATGATAGATCTTTGGAGAAAATTGAATGGAGACAGTAGGGAGTTTACTTTTTTCTCTGCAGTTCATGGAATTTATACAAAAATTGACCATGTGTTAGGGCATAAAAACCTCAAAATCAAATGCAGAAAGTCAGAAATAGTAAATGTGTCTTTTTCAGATCATGATGCAATAAAAATCACATGCAATATAAGGCCAGGAGAAAATAGACCAAAAGTTAATTCGAAATTAAGTAATCTAATCCTAAAGAATGAATGGGTGAAAGAGCAAATCATAGACACAATAATTTCAGACAGGAGAACGACTATAATGAGACAACATACCAAAATTTGTGGGATGCAGCCAAAGCAGTTATAAGGAGTAATTTTATATCTCTATGTGCTTTCTTGCATAAAATAGAGAAAGAGAAGATCAACAAATTGGGCTCTATATTAAAAAAGCTAAAAAAAAAAAAGAACAAATTAAAAACCACAAATCAAATACCAAACTTGAAATTCTAAAAATAAAAAGAGATTAATAAAATTGAAAGTAAAAAACTATTGATAAATAAAACCAAAAGTTAGTTTTATGAAAAAAAAAACAATGAAATAGATAAACCTCTAGTTAATTTGATAAGAAGAAGGAAAAAAGAAAATCAAGTTGTTAGTCTTAAAAATGAAAAGGGAGAATTTTCCACCAATGAAGAGGAAACTAGAGCAATAATTAGGAGTTACTTTGCCCAATGTTATGCCAATAAATTTGATAATCTAAATGAAATGGGGGAATATCTACAAAAATATAGATTGCTCAGGTTAACAGAAGAGGAAATAAATTGTTTAAATAGCCTCATTCTAGAAAAAAGAAATAGAACAAGCTATTAACCAACTCCCTAAGAAAAATTCTCCGGGGCTAGATGGATTTACATGTGAATTCTCTCAAACATTCAAAGAACAATCAATTCCAATTCTATATAAACTATTTGAAAGAATAGGGAAAGAAGGCATACTACCAAATTCCTTCTATGATACAGATACGGTGCTGATCACTAAACCAGGTAGGGTGAAAACAGAGAAAGAAAAGTATAGACCAATTTCCCTAATGAATATTGATGCAAAAATCTTAAATAAATTATTAGCAATGAGATTACAGAAAGTCATCCCCAGGATAATACACTGTGTCCAAGTAGAATTTATGCCAGGAATGCAGAGCTGGTTCAATATTAAGAAAACTATCAGGATAATCAATTATATTAATAATTGGAGTAGGAGGGAAAAATTTGTAACAGAAAGCTTTGCAAGGGTCACTGTTGAAAAATTACCTATACATATGTTTTGCAAACAAAAATCTTTAATAAAAAAAAGTTATCAAACTGTGCATACCCTTTGACCCAGCATTGTTTTTACTGGGTTCATATCCCAAAAAGATCTTAAAGGAGGGAAAGGGATCCACATGTGCAAAAATGTTTGTGGCAGCAATGGCTGGAAACTGGAAATTAAATCAATGCCTATTAGTTAGAGAATGGCTGAATAAATTGTGGCATATGAATATTATTGTTCTGTAAGAAACAACTAGCAGGATGATTTCAGAGAGGCCTGGAGAGGCTTGCCTGAACTGATGCTAAGTGAAATGAGCAGAATCAGGAGATCAATATACACGGCAGTAAGACTATATGATGATCAATTCTTATGAACATGACTCTCTTCAACAAGATGATTCAAACCAGTTCCAGTTGTTCAGTGATGAAGAAAGCCATATATGCCCAGGGAGAAGCCTATGGAATGTGGACCACAACATAGCATTTTTATGCTTTCTATTGATGTTTGCTTGCATTATGTTTTCCTTCTCAGATTTTTTTTTTCTTATAGATCCGATTTTTCTTATACAAGGTAACTATATAAATATGTATACACATATTCGATCTATCAAATATTTTAACATTATTAACACGTATTAGATTTCCTGCCATCTAGGGGAGGGAGTGGGGGGAAGGAGGGAAAAAAATTGTAACAGAAAGTTTGCATGTTTTGCAAATAAAAAGCTTTAATAAAAAAAAGTCTGTAGGAAATTAGTTGATGGAGTTAGAAAAAAATGGAAAAACTTAGATCTATCTTCAGAGAAACAGAAGACAGTCTTAGATAGATGCATATCAATGAATATGTATAAAAATATGTATAAATAGATAAATACAATAAAATATAGTTATAGATGTAAAAAAGAACTTCTATAATACATATGTGTATGACTATATAATATATATTTCACATAGTAACTACACATTTACACGTATGTATATATAGTGTTTATCTCTCTGTATATATATACATATATACACACACATACATATACATATATTATCATTGTTTTCAAGAAGTCTGTTGTTCAGTGTTAGCCTCACTCTTAATGAAGTTCAAGGCATAGAGACACTTTCTCCAAGCAACTATTTTAAATCTAGCCAGTGTACGGTTTTTTTTTGGGGGGGGGGTGTTTGTTTGTTTTTTTTAACATACATATACATGGTAGAATTACACACAACTGACCTGGCTTGCATTCTTACCCTTCACCTCCATTCCTACCATAATGAACCAGGGCCTCAACATTTGTGTTGATGGCATGAGCTATATGGCAGCTTTCTGCAGAGATTATTCTGTCTCTCTCTTTTTTTTTAATTAAAGTTTTTTATTTACAAAACTTATGCATGGGTAATTTTTCAATATTGACCCTTGCAACACCTTGTATTCAAATTTTTCTCTGCTTCCCCTACCCTAAATGAAAGGTAATCCAATATTTTTTATATGTTAAAATATATGTTAAATCCAATATATATATACATATTTATGTATTTATCTTGTTGCACAAGAAAAATCGGAAAAAGAAGGGAAAAAAACTGACAAAGAAACAAAATGCAAGCAAACAACAACAGAAAGAGTAAAAATGAAGAGTGGCTAGATAGAGTGCTGGCCCTGAATTCAGGAAGACCTGAGTTCAAATCCAGCCTCAGACACTTAATACTTCCCAGCTGTGTGGCCCTGGGCAAGCCACTTAACCCCAATTGCCTCAGCAAAAAAAAAAAAAAAAAAAAATGCTATGTTGTGAAAACTCAGTTCCCACAGTCCTCTCTCTGGGTGTAGATGGTTCTCATCATCATAAGATTATTGGAACTGATCTGAATCATCTCATTGTTGGAAAGAGCCAGGTCCATTAGAATTGATTATCATATAGTTTTATTGCAATGTACAATGATCTCCTAGTTCTGCTTATTTCACTTAGCTTCAGTTCATCTAAGTCTCCCTGGGCCTCTCTAAAATCATCCAGCTGATCATTTCTCATAGAACAATAATATTCCATAACATTCATATACCATAATTTATTTGGCCATTCTCCAACTGATGAACATCCACTCAGTTTACAGTTTCTTGTCACTACAAAAAGCACTGCCACAAACATTTTTGCATATGTGTTTCCCTAGAGATTATTGAGGATATTATATATAAGTAGAAAGCAACATGCCTATAGAAGAGAACAGCCCTCAGATCACAATAGACCATTCTTAAGGATCAAAGAAAGCAAATAGTAGCTAGATGAAAAATCAAAGCTACCAGTCTGCAAAGTAATAGATCTAAGGGTCTAAAAAGGAGAACATGGAATGAGTTCACTAACAGTGGGAGCAAAGTCTAGAGTGGAAGGAAGGAGAGAGAAGCTGCAAAAGTGAAATATACAGAGCAAGCCAGGAAAACAAGGTAGCAACATAGATGGGATTTCCACTAATGACAGTTTGCTTCTTGAAATGAATTATCTTAAGATAATATTTTATGGCAGTGATGTTAATCATACTATTGCCTGTCTTTTTAGTTGTATACATTGCAATGTAGGTTTAGATTCTAGACCTCCACCTAGAACATCTTTCAGGTTCTCTGATTTGTTGTTTAATGGAGTATCATTGGTAGATGACCACATAGACAAATCCAACATTTCTTAGACAACATTTCCCTTTTGTCTGCTCACAATTTGAGGTGATAGTTGAGGTTTTAGAGAATTCAAATCCATGGTCAAGATGAATGAGGATGCATAATGATGTGGGAATTCTAATTAGTAGTCCAAAGGGAATTACCACCTGCAAAATTGGGAAAGTCAACAATTTTCCTAAGTCTGGCTGCAGATTTGGGATAGCCTTGGACTTGAACTTGGAAAGACTCCCTGTGAAGTTGGTCAACTTCCCATATATATGCTGCTTTGGCTTATCATTTATTAGGAGTGGGACTAATCAGTCATGGCAACCTCTGTCTTCCTTAAGCAATAGTCAGTGGTTACAACCACAACCAGATGTGAGAATATTAGAAAGTATTTGGAATGAAAATCAAAGTTTGCATTAAAGGGAGTATTTTCATTGGAAAAATGAATCAAATTATTTTAATGGAATTCATCTATAGGAAATGGAGTCACCATTAGTTTGAGTAATATCATGTATAGCAGCTGAAAAACTGTTTTATAGTCTGCCCAGTGTTCTTTGTAAATCAGATTATGGGCAACATGGTATGAAGAATCAATTCTTATCCATAGAGCATAGAATAATGTAGTTCAAATCATGAGTTGATAACTGTTTCCCAATCAGAGGAAAAGATGAGGTGAGAAGTGGTTTAGAAATGGATTCTTCATTTTAAGAAATAGTAAGATGAAGTGGCAGTGAATGATCTTGCATAGGACATGAAATGTTAGTGGATATAAAGTTGAAATTGCAATCAGGGAGACACATGTTCAAATCCTGCCTCTGGCACATAATAAGCAAATTTATTATTTATGTTTTTCAGTTTCTTCATTTGTAAAACAAAAGCTTTAGATCTGATGACTGGTTCATTTTATCTCCAGATTTATGATGCATTTTGATCAATGTATTTATGACCACCAGAATAAGGTCTGTAGAATTTTGAACCAGTAACTAGAATTTTTGGGAAGGTAACTGCCCTTCTCTTCTGGTATCTCTGGGAATGCTTTGAAGAAATTTAAGGAGCTTAGTGGCAACTACACATGTATAGACACCAAACTGGAGAAATACATATTCCAGGGGGATATATGGAATTGTTAGGGCATTTATTAGAAGGGCAAGTAGTATGATACATAAGATAGAAGAATATGGCAAAGATGTGAAAGTTACTAAGCTCAGAGAGAAGTTACTACTATTTCATCCTACTCTATCCCTTTTCTACCTTTATCTTTGAGAACAGTAATAAAGTAATCAACATTTATCATCTTGGAAGAGAAATGTTAATCAATTGGCCTGATTCCATTTATAATCTTTATAAGTTTTCAGATAAAATCATTCTCTCCCCTCCCCACTTCCCCTGGCCAAAATTGCTTATATGTGTTGTAATCTTCCTTTAAGCTCTTGAAAGTTAGAAACTGTTTTGCTTCTTGGGCTTGTATCCCCAGCACTTTGTACAATTCCTAGATCATAGTAAGGAGATGACAGAGAACTGGATGGAGCTGGAGTAGAGTCTTAGATGTGAAAGATATATATGAAGAATGGCAATGATCCCCAGAAGAATGATGATGGAAACATGTCTTTATGGTTCCTTGCTCCTTTCTGAGACAACCAAACTGGTTGCTGACTTTTTTTTTTCTTTTTTTTTTTTTTTTTTTTTTGCTGAGGCAATTGGGGTTAAGTGATTTGCCTAGGATCACACAGCTAGGCAGTATTAAGTGTCTGAAGCCGGATTTGAACTCAGGTCCTCCTGACTTCAGGGCCGGTGCTCTATCCACTGTGCCGTCTAGCTGCCCTGCTGACTGTTTTTTGAATTGTAGAAGATACCATGAAAAATTTCCATGATTGTCTTGAGAAACCCATCAATGTTACTCAGTAGGGAGTTATTCTATTATATTATAGGACATTCCTTCTAAAAGAATAAATAGCCCAGCAGTCAGGCTGATTATTCAGACATAAAAACATATCTTGGTTCAAGCTGTAGTGAATTCCCATGGGTCTATGAAGAATTGTATTTGTTCATGAAATTCTAGGAGTTCCACTTTTATTATGTGTATGAGAGATTTTCTGGGTTGGGATAGGGATAGGTTTCTGACTCAGCCTGTTTCCAGTGCTATTGTATTATAGTTATATATGTTGTTATGTTATCCTTCTATCATACTAAGAACTCCATGAGGTCAGGAACTGCCATCTTATTATTTTCCTCAATGCCCAACCTAGTAGTGGTTTGAAAACAGAACTTACTAAATGTTTGTTGCATTTTTTCATATTATGTTCATTCCTTTCCCACAGTATTCTCTCTCTCTCTCTCTCTCTCTCTCTCTCTCTCTCTCTCTCTCTCTCTCTCTCTCTCTCTCTCCCCTTTCGCTCTCTTTTCCTCCATATAATATATATTTGTATATGTATATACTTTTATAAATAGATGGATGCATAAACACATATATCATCCAGTCTCTTGCTGAAGGAACTACCATGTCATTCTGTTATTGTTAGGCAATGTTTTATTTAAGTATAATGGAACAAGATTTTCATGTTTTTAGGTAAGGGGGTGGTTGGATGGAATGTGTGCTGAGTGTAAGTGGATATGAAAGAAAAGTGGGGGAATTTATATATTTATTCCTCCTCATCTTGATCTCTTAAAAACCCAGCTTTCTTTCAGTTTAGCTCAAATTGTTACCTTTTGAGATCTTTCCTGAACTCCACCAGCTATTAGTGCCTCCTCTAAATAACTTTGCATTTGTTTTATACCTATTTATTTATGTACATGTTGTTTCCCATAATAATAATAGCAGGTAGCTTTTATAAAGCACTATAAACTTTACTGAGCACCATACAATTATTTTATCCTCACAGCAGCTGAAAGGACAGTGCTATTATTACCCTCATTTTACAGATGAGGAAACTTGAGTGAAAAGTTAAGCAACTTACCCAGGGTTATTTAGTTAGTAAAGACCTGAGATGGGATTAAAATTCACCTCTCCTGACTCCAAATCCAGTACTCTATCCATCATACCATCTACAGTGGAACTTAACTTGAAAGTATCAAGATATTCATTATTTTCCCTTTGTATCTTCAGTGGCATATAGTAAAACCATTCTTTCAATATATACATCTCCTACTTGCCTACTATGTTCCAGGAATCATCTAAGTGTTTCAAAACAAAGCCAAAAATAACAGACAACAATGACAATGACAATCTGCATTTGGAAGGAGGGAGAGGAAGAGGAAATATGTTCACAAATAAAGACAAATTACAACTAAACTAAATACAAAGTAATATAGAGATGGAGGGCTTCAACATCAAGGGAATCAGAATAAGCCTTGTCAGGAGGTAGCACTGAAGAATATGTTTTGCTTGCTCTTTTAAAATATTTATTTTAGGGGCAACTAGATAGTTCAGGGAATAGAGAGCTATCTCTGGATTTGAGAGGACTTAAGTTAAAATCCATTCTTAGACACTTAATACTTTCTAGCTGTGTGGCCCCAAAGAGTCACATCATCCTAATTGCCTCACACAAAAAAAATTCTAATATTTTTCCTAATTATATATGAAAATGATTTTGATGTTCATTTTGTAAAAATTGACATTTGCCATTCTCCCTCTCCTTCCTCTTTCTTCTTTTGACAAAGCAAGCAATTTGATGTAGATTATATATGTGCAGCCATGCAAAATATTAGCCATGTTGCAAAAGAAATGAAATCCCCCCCAAAACCAATAAAAATAAATTTTAAAAAGAATGTTTTGATTTACATTCAGACTCTATTACCTCTTTCTATGGAGGTGGATAAAATTTATCCTTCAGAATTGCTTTAGATCATTGTATGACTGAGAATAATCATTCATAGCTGAGCACTGTATAATATTGCTACTACTATGTACTAAGTTTCTCTGGTCTTTCTCATTTCACCTTGCACCTGTTCATGTAAGTCTTTCCAGGTTGTTTTCAAAAACATCCTCTTTATTATTTCTTATAGCACCATGGCATTCCATTACAATCATATACCGCAACCTGGTCAGCCATTTCTCAATTGATAAACATTTTCTTAATTTCTTTGATAACACAAAAAATCATTGCTATAAATATTTTTGTATATATGGATCTGAAAAGGATGTAAAAAAGAAAAAAAAAAACAAACACCTCTTTGGAATACAGATCTAATAGTGGTGTTGCTGAGCCAAAGGATATGCAGTTTTATAGCCATTGAGAGATAATTTCAAATTGTTTTCCAAAACAATTGGATCAATTCACAATTCCATCAAATCTAAGTATATTAGTATCCTAATTTTTCATTTTACTTTTCCAGCATATTATCCAATCTGATAGATTTAAGGTGGTACTTTAGAGTTGTTTTAATTTGCCTTCCTCTAAGCAATAGTGATCTAGAGCATTAGAGCAATAACTATAGATAGTTTTGATTTCATCTTGTAAAAACTGCCTGTTCATATCCTTTGACCCTTTATCAATAAGGGAATGATTCATATTTTTATAAGTTTGGCTCAGTTCTCTATATATCTGAGAAATGATAACCTTTATCAGAGAAATTTTCTGTAAAAAAATTTCCCCACGGGGCAGCTAGGTGGTGCAGTGGATAGAGAACCAGCCCCGAAGTCAGGAGGACCTGAGTTCAAATCTGGCCTCAGACACAACCCTTTCTAGCTGTGTGACCCTGGGCAAGTCACCTAACCCCAATTGCCTCAGCAAAAATTAAAAAAAAAAAATCTCCCCGGTTTTCTGCTTTCTTTCTAATCTTGGCTGCATTGGTTTTGTTTGTACAAAACCTATTAAATTTAATGTAGTCAAGATTATCCATTTTACTTTCTGTAATGCTCTTCTGTTTGGTTATATAGTTTTCCTTTATCCATAAATCCATAGATCTAACAGGGAAACAATACCATGCTCCTCCAGTTTGCTTATGATATCACCTCTTATGTCTGAATTTTGTATCAATTTTGAGCTATTTTGATATATGGTGTGAGGTGTTGGTCTACACATAGTTTCTGCCAAATTGTTTTCCAGTTTTCCCAACCAAATAGTGAGTTCTTTAGGCATCATTCTTTTTTTTTTTTCTTCTTTATTAAAGCTTTTTATTTGCAAAACATATGTATGGGTAATTCTTCAACATTGACCCTTACAAAACTTTCTGTTAACAATTCCCTCCCCAGTCCCCACCTCTCCCCTAAATGGCAGGAAATCCATTTATTATGTTAATTATGTTAAAATACTTGATAAATTGAATATATGTATGCATATCTCCACACTTATCTTGCTGCAAAAGGAAAATCGTATCTACAAGACAAAAAAATCTGAGAAAGGAAACCCAATGCAAGCAAACATCGATAGCATGAAAATGTTATGTTGTGGTCCACATTTCATATCCCTCTCTCTGGGTATATATGGCCTTCTTCACTGAACAATTAGAACTGGTTTGAAACATTTCATTGTTGAAGAGAGCCATGTCCATCAGAATTGATCATCATATAGTCTTGTTGTTGCCATGTATAATGATCTCCTGGTTCTGCTCATTTCGCTCAGCATCAGTTCATGCAAGTCTCTCCGGGCCTCTCTGAATTCATCCTGCTGGTCGTTTCTTACAGAACAATAATATTTCATAACATTCATATACCATAATTTATTCAGCCACTCTCCAATTGATGGGCATCCATTCAGTTTCCAGTTTCTAGCCACTACAAAAAGGGCTGCCATAAACATTCTTGCACATGTGGTGCCCTTTCCTTCCTTTAAGATCTCTTTGGGATATAAACCCAATAGAAACACTGCTGGGTCAAAGGGTAAGGCATCATTCTTTTATAAAACTTTTATAAAAGCTCCAAGATCTGTAACTACTAAAAGTAACCTTTGGCCACTACTTTTCATTGTTCTTCTTTTTCTAGTTCTCTCTTTGGTACTAACTTGCTCTTCTTCACTTGAGAACTCTGATTTGCCTAAGCCACTTTCCCTAATCTGGTTATATTTAGCTTCATCTCAAATGGTTTGTTGCTTTGTTGATTTACTAATTACCACTCTAGGATCCCTCACTCTGTAGACTAGGGAGTCTTAACTTTTTTATGCTATGAAATCTTTTAATAATTTTGTGAAGTTTATGGACCCCTTCCCAGAATAATATTTTTAAATCCATAATGTAAAATATATAGGATTACAAAGGAAAGCAACTATACAAAAAATACAGTCATTCATATATATATATATATACACATACACACACACACACATATATAAACAAGTTTATAGATTCTAATTGAAGAATCCTGACTTTAGATTTTCTTGTTTCCAAATCACTAACCATCATTCCATAGATACTGAGAAAACAAATGCATAGAATGAAACAATCTCTATTCACATAATTGAGGAAGCAACAAGTTCATACATAAATATGAATTACAGAAATGCAAATATACACAAAGTTGTTAAATACAGTATATTTTGAGAGAGAGGGCTCTAGCAGTTGGGGGATTAGTACTTTTTGCAGAAGATGGTACTTGAACTGTACTTTAAAGGAAGAGAGATACTCTCAGTTTCTAATAGGTAAATAAATGTTTGTTGAATTTGAGTGTAATAATCAAAGTCTCTCACTATTGACTAGATTAAGCAAGGCCTGAGGGCCTAAGTTTCGCTTTCAGGGGGGAAAGTAGAAAGTGGTTTGATTTATAAGCTGTCAACATTCCAGTTCCTAAATAAGGAAAGTAAAGCATATATAACCAATTAAAATGTATGTAAAGGAAAAGGGGGAGTGAGCTTGGGACTTTCTTTGTTCTGGACTATATAAAAATCACAAGAATTTACTGGACAGTGGCTCTCCCAAATCTGGACAATTTATTTGCTCCATTGTGGGACCACCCAGTACTTGTGAGTTCCTGAATAAAGCCTTTCTTCTATACCTTGAGATGCCTCTGAAGTATTGATAATTCAGATGAGGGCCTAAATATCCCATACAAATTGAAGAGAATAAAAGATCAGCACTCTGTAATCCCAGACAATTCAAGATCTCTCTTGGTCTTAGTTTTCTTATCTGTTAAACGAAAGGAGGTTAGACTACATACTTTCTAAGGTCCTTTCACCTCAGAATTTATAAAATGCTTTCAGATTTTATGACTTCTAAGATCTATTGCAATTCTATATTTATTATACTCAACTCTATAATCCCATGATTTAGCCCAACTTGATGAGATCACCCTATTTTTGATTAGGCTGGCATTTATGGACACTTGTCAACCTGACTTAAGTAGATAAATTGCAAAGATCAAGAAAAAGTGGATATTTAAGTCAAGTCTATCTATTCCATGCAGAGACAGCTTTATGTCATATAGATATAAATATATATGAAAAAGTATTGCTACCTAATAAAAATTCTTTTTAAATGTTTATTCTTTTCTTTTTAATGTGTTATTTGTATCTTTTTTTACATCATCTTTTTTTTTCAAAATATATCTCTCTCCCTTCTCCTACTCAGAGCCAACTTGTAACAAAGAATATGATATAGTAATAGTCCATTACATTTATGTACTACAATTTAGCTGTTCCCTAATTAGGAGACATTTAACCTGTTTCCAATTCTTTTCTTCCACAAAATTTTCAGTTTAAATATTTTGAGAATATGTGGGACTTTTCTAGTTTTGATTCAGCTGGAATTATGACTAGAAGTAGGATATTGACTTTGAAAATTTAATTGCCTCTATATAATTTTCTGGTAAGGTAGAGTAAAAATCTACACTGGCAGGTTTCCACAGAGTCCCTGGTTGTTAATCTAAAAGCTTTCATTTCAGTAGGTACTATGTTCACTAAGGTGTTTGCCTATGAAATTCAATGGAGAGAAGGTGCCTTACACCTTCTTTTCCTTGTTGAGAAGAGAATAATCTGGATGTTTCATAATATAGGGTTTCCCAAAAAGTCTTAGTGCAGCATTAAGCTTTAATAGCTGAAAACTACAGACTTGAGATACCCTGTGTTTCCATGATGAGGTGACAATTACAAAATGACTTTTATTTTTAAACTTTTTAACAGGATTTCCATTCTTGAAGTGAGAGGCTAAAAGATAAAATGAGCTACTCTTTCACCTAGTTCCTCAGGCCAGGGATTAGGTTAACTTTAAGAATTTAAAAAATGCTTCCATGATTTTGATAAGTATATCAGATTACATATGCAATTTACACTTGCATACCAATGCAAAGAAGCATGTACAAGCAAGTTATAATTACTTGATTTCCATACACAACTGGATGTACCTGAAAATTGGCAGGTGTTTTTGTTTTCTTTTAAATTAGGCAATGAAAGGGGGGAAAGCAGCTTTCATGTGCTATGAAAATGGTAAGGATAGCTCTTCTACTCTCCAATTCTGAGAAACAAAACATTTCCTTTCATGGTTAACCAAATGTTTAATTCCTTATTCTTTACCAAAATAAAATAAATGTGCCTGCATATGTCTATTTTTGTCTTCAACTTATGAGGATATTAGCATATCTTTTCTCTTGCTGTAATACCTGAGAAATAGTAAGGAGTCTAAAACCAGAGAAGTTTTATTCCAAAAGGGGATGTAGGTAGGAACAGGGTGGAGAAGCACACCTATATCCAAGTGTGTGGGATAAAAATAGAATTCCCGATTCAAAATCATTACTCAGAGATCTCTCAAAGTGAAGATTAGAAGTTTATTTGAATTTCTAGAAATTCTGGGCAGTCATTCTTCTCCGGGACACACCAAGGAAAAGAAGGAGGCCCACCCCTTTCTCACCTGAGCCCACACTTATAGAGAGCCCACTCTCAGGACCTGCCAATCTCCAGAACAAAGCACTTCCCGCCCACTCAAGGCCCTCAGATTGATCACTTAGACCTTTTGCAAATAGGTAAATAGCAAATAGGTTCCAGTCAGCCTGGTCTGCCTTTGATATTCTAAAAAGGCACAATTTATCTCTTCCTGCAATAGGATTCCCAATGAAAAACCCTACCAATCTCTCACAATCATTACTCTGAGAAGTCCTCAGTTTCCCATCTCATTCAAGTCCTTCCTCTTTTTCAACATATGAGGACTTCTCATCTTCATTACAATCCTTGCAACATAATCTCTGTTGGATTCAAGATCATTGTCCAAAACAAGTTGAAACATTCCCAAAATAACACACAATTCATCAGTCCCCTCCCAAAGTTAGTGAGTCCTTGTTATTAAGCGTAATTTCAACTCATCCGCAATCTCAGTCCATTCTTTGCAGTATCTACAAGTCCTTTTGACTCAAGCACTCAGTCGCATTGTTCTCCTTCCAGACGTGGATTGAGATGCAATCTCAGGGTTGATATTTATGCACCTCGAATCCTAAAGGTAAAGTCTAAGCAATGAGTCCTTTAGGAAGTTATGAGACATATTTTCTAATGAACAAATCCTTAGTATCTAATACAGGATCTATACTTCTGTTCCCTCTCTGAGGATAAGGGTGTCCATACAAAAAGCTCTGACGGGTTGGCAATCCAATGTCCCTCCAGGGTTTAGTTCTAATCCTAACAGGGCCAATGATAACTATGTTTCTGATTGCTAATCTAGTAGGCTGTCTCTTAATCTAGATTTTGCCTGAGCCTGAAAAGGAAGGATGCTAGGGAGTATGAAACTCCAGGGAATCTCTAAAGCTCAGACCAGGAACAGAAGAATCCTAGCAGTGAACTCTGACTGCTTGGACTCTCCTCCTGCCTTGTTTCTTAATCAGCTAGGACTATCAATTCAGCTCTGACAGGCTCGGGGTATGGAGGAAGGCATGAATTCTGATAAGTCTGGAGAGAGACATTAAGTCTGAAGCCAAAAGATAAGGGATATATCCAGGTATTTGAAATGGAACAATATGGTTCTTTGAAATGTTAGCCCAATTATTCCTGATGGTCAGGAAGTGGGGGGGGGGTTGCTATAAAGGCAAAAAAGTTAAGGGAAATTTGAGGCATGGAACTATGGCACATTCCACACTCTCTCTTGAATATTCAAACCATTGAATCACTTTCCCCAGATACCTGGAAGGTTTTAGCACCATAATGCAGATACAAAACTCTGTCACCCAAATTCTTAACCCAACAATTTCCATCCTTAAATCCAAAATACAATACGGAACCCAGACAGAATTGTAACAGTCAGTCATCAACCACCCTCAGTTCTCCTTCTTTCACAATTTCTTACCCCAACACACATCCTCCACTAGGGCATCTATAACCCAGGCTTTCAGGCTGATCTCTCCCTGTAGTAACTATCATCTGCCCTCCACCATTTAGAACCAATACTCACATAAGCAAGGGGTGACAGGATATTGCCTCTCAGAACAATGAACAGGAATCAGAGACCCAGTCCCACCAACTCCCACTATGTCTTGGAAATCCAGTTATCATAGACCAGATTGGCATCTTGCAGCCATAGAACTAGAGCACTGTGGAGGCCTGAGGCCTTAGGGCCCTTGTCACACCATTCCCACCTCAAGCAGTCCAGACCCCGACTCGTTTGGGACAAAAGGATGAAGGTCTCATCTTCTGGAGCTGCTTCAGGCTGACAAGAGGCATAGCTAGATCCATTGGGGTCTGACTGAAGAGAGCAGATAGCTGGTGCTCGTGGTGGCTGCAGCCAGTGCTGAGTGTCAGAATCAGGTCTCAGGTGACTCAGGTTGACCAAGTGGTTGGAATTTCCATCGCTCAGAATCTGAAAGAAGCAACTCTCACAAATACATTAAAAACACAAATTGAAATTGAGCAGAATAGAATATACAAAAGTGACCAGACACTAGAAACCCACCCACAAAAGGGCTGAGGGGGAGATGAGGCTATGACAAATGCCTCTTGTCCAAATAACCTTCCCTAGGATAAATACCAAAACCGTTTTCCCAAAATCACTGCTTTTCTTTCTTCAAAGGAATAGGTGTAATGGGCAAAATATTGTTCCCTTCAGTAATCTCTCCCAGAAAAAGCCCTAAATCCTCACAAGGAAAAGCTTTCACAACTAGTGCAGATGTTAACACAACAAAAAGCAGTTTGAAGCCTCTGCAGGTCTTTCAAAATTTACTTGCCTGGGAGCTATATGAGGGAATGCAGGAGTTAGGTTGGGGGTTAAAGTTGCCATGGTCCTGGGCAAACAATCAGCAACATGGACAACTGATCTGTAAGCCTGCTTCCCCTCACCTAAAGTGAATCCCCTTCATTTAAAAGAAACAACAGAAACCTCTCTAGGTTCATGGATAGCTGGCAGTAATCATTTTCTCTGCATTGAATTGTTTGGCTATCAAAAATCCCCTTTCCTTCCATATAGCACTCATGATCATGCAAAACATGAAAAACGCATTGAAGTTAATATAAATCTTTGATAGTAAGCAAAGGGGTCTAGGATTAGGGTCCAGAGACCCTGACAACCTACCCCTGCCTTCCATCACCAAACAATATGTACTCTTCTCACACAAAAGGGGAAGTTTCTTTATTTATAAAGAAACTCTAGCCCCAGAAGGATGTTATAGCAGCAGCCAGAGTCCTATAGAGCTGGACTGCCAATTAAAATATATACTTTATTGTGTTTTATATCTTCCACTAACCACTTTCTCTGATTTCCACTTGCTTTGATTACAGAAATTTGCTATAAGAGAAAAGAAATCAGGGACATGATACTTAAATAGTATCAGAACTGGTCCTTCAGGTCTTAAACCTGAAAACACATACAGGATAGAGCATCCTTAAAGCAGTTTAATAACTCCACCTTAAGACATATTCAGGAATAATCAAGTGGGTTCTCACCACTGGGTAAACTGAATCAGAATAATCCCACCTTCAGCAGAGAAGAAAATTGTTCTTCTAGTTCATTCCCAGACACTAACTTCTACCTGCAATGATTCCTTCTCAGTAGCCCATATGGCATATTCCTGTCAGATGGTGGATCACTGGCTTGACGATCTTTCAGACAGTCATACCTGAATTTAAAACTCCAAACAAATATCAATTGCAGCCCCAAGAGATTTTATCTCCTACAGCAATTCTCATTAATCAAAGCCTCAGATGAATCTAACTCAAGTATCACAGTGAATCTTTTACTAAAAGATTCAGCCTAAAAGTTAACAGTTTATACAGCTTATCTTTTATATCTAAGTAGATGGTTTTAAGTTCGACATTATAGATCATTTTGCTTCTAAAATGCCCAATATGTAGAACAATTCCAAATTACATATTATCTATAACAGAAACATTCAGAAAGGGGCAAAAACTATTATTCTCAGAGTCCCCCTAGACAATGAATACAATTTCAAGATGACTCAATACAATCAGTTAAAAACTCATACAGAATTTCCTAACTCCACATAAAAGGATCTTTCAGATTTAACATTAATAATTCCTTTTCAAGAATGGAAAAATTAATAAATCAACTTCCTCCAATTGAGGAATCCCTACAGCCTTTTGGAAGCAGCCCAAACTAATCAGATCAGATTGCATGTAAATGTAGGCTGTTCCTTTAGACAGTATAATCAATTGATATTTCAATCAGCCAAGAGCTGCAATTCATTCAAAATTGGCTATACCAGGCGGAGCCAAGATGGCGAACTGCGGACAGCTTTCTCTGTGAACTCCTGGGACGTTCCCTCAAACCCAGACAAAGTGAGCCTTCCAACTGGCTTTTGAGTGAGGACCCCACCAAGCATTTGGACTACAACGCACTTCTATCAAAGATCTACCTTGAAAGAACTCCGGAGAAGGTTAGCCTCAGGGGAAATCGGCCGCTGGTCGCTATCAGACTCCAGCAGGGGCGGAAGTCAGGGCTGCGATAGAGGGGCGGATTTTGGGCACCCAGGAAGCCCCTGGGAGACGCCTGGACCACTTTGCTCTGCTTCCGGGCAGGTGCTTTGGCAGATCTTCCTTTGGAAAAGGGTGGATCGAGAGCAGCTGAAAACGTGGTCCTAGTGCGAATCTAGCTCGACCAGCCTCAGACCAGAAGTCAACTCGGCAAACTGCCCCAGGGCAAATACAAATTGTTGCAGTTTTCTCTGCTTTTGACCAATATCCCAACTTCAAATCATGAGCAAGAAGCAGAAGAGAGCCCTCACCATAGAAAGCTTTTACGGAGAAAAAATAGAACAGTCCCCAGATCCTGACATTGTGAAAACAATCCCAGATGAAGCCACAAAGGCAGACTTAAGTTGGTCTCCCTTTCAGAAGGCTTACTTGGATGATTGCATTAAGAATCTCAAAAGAGAGCTAGAAGAAGAATGGGGAAATAAATTGAGATCAGGGCAACAGAAATATCAAAAACTGGAAAATAGGACTGGTGAATTGGAAAAAGAAAACAGTTCACTGAAAAACAAAATTGGTGAATTGGAAAAAATCACCAATTCACTGGAAAATAAAAATGGTGAACTGAAAAACAAAATTGGTGAATTGGAAAAAGACAACAATTCACTGAAAAACAAAATTGGTGAATTGGAAAAAGACAACAATTCACTGAAAAATAAAACTGGCAAAATGGAAAAAGAATGCATTGAATCCAGAAATTCAATTGGCCAGCTACAAAAGGAGCTAAAAAAGATAACTGAAGGAAATAATACTTTAAAAATTAAAATTGAAGAAATAGAAGTGAATGACTCAATAAGACTTCAAGAATCAGTTAAACAAAAACAAAAAAATGAAAAAATAGAAGAAAATATGAAATATCTCCTAGGAAAAACAACTGACTTGGAAAACAGATCCAGGAGAGACAATTTAAGGATTATCGAACTCCCTGAAAGCCACGATGAAAAAAAGAACCTGGGTGCTATCTTCCAGGAAATCATGAAAGAGAATTGCCCTGATGTTTTAGAATCAGAAGGCAAAATTGGCATTGAAAGAATTCACCGATCACCTCCAGAAAGAGACCCCAAAATTAAAACCCCAAGGAATATCGTGGCCAAATTTCAGGACTATCGCACCAAGGAAAAGATATTGCAAGCAGCTAGAAAGAAACAGTTCAAATACCGAGGAACTGTCATTAGAATTACACAGGATCTGTCAGCTTCCACTTTAAAGGATCGAAGGGCCTGGAACCAGATATTTCGAAAGCCAAAAGAACTTGGATTACAGCCAAGAATAAGTTATCCAGCTAGAATGAGCATCATCTTCCAGGGAAGAAGATGGTCATTCAATGATACAGGAGAATTTCACCTATTTCTAATGAAAAGACCTGAACTGAACAAAAAATTTGACCTCCAAATAGAGAACTCAAGAGAAGCATAAAAAGGTAAAAAGGAAAACTCTTGAGAAGTATATTCCTACTATAGGTATCCTTTAAAGAATGGCAGTATAATTTGATTTTTCTTTGATAATAATGGAAAAGAAATTAGAGGTGGAAGGGATACCATACTGAAAAAGAAAAAGGAGGGAGGGGGGAAAAGGAAGCAAAATAAAGTAAAAATAAAGGAGGTAAAATAAGGCAAAATCTCATAAAGAGACATAGAAGATCTAATATAATTGAGGGAAGGAAGGGAGGGCAATGAGTATTGTATAAACCTTACTCTCATTAGATTGGACTCTAAGAGAGTATATCAGACACATTGGCTTCAAAGAAAGCACTGACCCTCCTTGTGGGAAGGTAGGAGGGAGGGGAGAAAAGGAAAGGGATAAACTAATAGAAGGATTAGGGGAAAGGTATAAAGGGGAGGGAGGGACTCTAAAGGGAGGAGGATTATTGGTGGGAGGTGGTCTTCAAGAGCAAAGTACTGGGGAGGGGGGAAGGGAGAGAGGGGAAAGGGAAGAGAAAATCATAACTCTGGGTAAATAAGATGGCAGGGAATACAGATATAGTTATTTTAACTGTGAATGTGAACGGGATGAACTCTCCCATAAAACGGAAGCGGGTAGCAGACTGGATTAAAAGCCAGAATCCTACAATATGTTGTTTACAAGAAACACATCTAAAACATAGAGATACATACAGAGTGAAGGTAAAGGGCTGGAGCAGAATCTTCTATGCTTCAGGTGAACAAAGAAAGGCAGGGGTAGCAATCCTTATCTCGGATCAAGTAAAAACAAAAATAGATCTAATTAAAAGAGATAAGGAAGGAAACTACATTTTACTAAAGGGTTCCATAGACAATGAAGCAGTATCAATACTTAACATATATGCACCAAGTGGTATAGCATCCAAATTCCTAGAGGAGAAGTTAAGAGAGATGCAAGGAGAAATAGACAGTAATACTATACTAGTGGGAGATCTCAACCTTGCTCTCTCAGAATTAGATAAATCAAATTCCAAAATAAATAAGAAAGAAGTTAGGGAGGTTAACAAAAGGCTAGAAAAGTTAGGTATGATAGATCTCTGGAGGAAATTGAATGGTGATAGAAGGGAGTATACTTTTTTCTCAGGGGTTCATGGAACTTATACAAAAATTGATCATGTGTTAGGGCATAAAAACCTCAAAATCAAATGCAGAAAAGCAGAAATAGTAAATGCATCCTTCTCAGATCATGATGCAATAAAACTCACATGTAATATAAGGCCAGGAGAAAATAGACCACAAGTTATTTGGAAATTAAATAATCTAATCCTGAAGAACGAATGGGTGAAAGAGCAAATTATAGACACAATCAATAATTTCATCCAGGAGAATGACAACAATGAGACAACATACCAAAATTTGTGGGACTCGGATAAAGCGGTTATAAGGGGTAATTTTATATCTCTAGATGCTTACTTGCGTAAAACAGAGAAGGAGAAGATTAATGAACTGGGCTTACAATTAAAAAAGCTAGAAAAAGACCAAATTAAAAACCCTCAATTAAATACCAAATTGGAAATTCTGAAAATTAAAGGGGAGATCAATAAAATTGAAAATAAGAAAACTATTGAATTAATAAATAAAAGTAAGAGTTGGTTTTATGAAAAAACCAACAAAATAGATAAGCCTTTAGTTAATTTGATTAGAAAAAGAAAAGAGGAAAATCAAATTATTAGTCTCAAAAATGATAAGGGAGAACTTTCCTCCAATGAAGAGGAAATTAGAGTAATAATTAGGAGTTTCTTTGCCCAACTTTATGCCAATAAATTTGATAATGTAAATGAAATGGAGGAATATCTACAAAAATATAGATTGCCCAGATTAACAGAAGAGGAAATAAATTATTTAAATAGCCCTATTTCGGAAAAAGAAATAGAACAAGCTATTAATCAACTCCCTAAGAAAAAATCTCCAGGACCAGATGGATTTACATGTGAATTTTACCAAACATTCAAGGAACAATTAATCCCAATACTATATAAACTATTCGAAAAAATAGGGAAAGAAGGTGTACTACCAAATTCCTTCTATGACACAGATATGGTGCTGATAGCTAAACCAGGTAGGGAGAAAACTGAGAAAGAAAACTATAGACCCATTTCCCTAATGAATATTGATGCAAAAATTTTAAATAAGATTTTAGCAACAAGATTACAGAAAGTCATCCCCAGGATAATACATCATGACCAAGTAGGATTTATACCAGATAGATCTAGAAAAAATAGTAGCAAAGTTCATTTGGAAAAACAAAAGGTCAAGAATTTCAAGGGGATTAATGAAAAAAAAAAGGCTGACGATGGTTGACTTGCTGTACCAGATCTAAAACTATATTATAAAGCAGCGGTCATCAAAACCATTTGGTACTGGCTAAGAAATAGAGTAGTCGATCAGTGGAATAGGATAGAATCACAAGACAAACTAGGCAATAACTATAGCAATTTGGTTTTTGATAAACCCAAAGACCCCAGCTTTTGGGATAAGTATTCACTATTTGACAAAAACTTCTGGGAAAACTGGAAACTAGTGTGGAAGAAATTAGGACTTGACCCACATCTAACACCACATACCAAGATAAGATCTAAATGGCTTCATGATCTGGATATAAAGAGTGATACTATAAGTAAATTAGAGGAATGTAATATAGTTTACCTCTCAGACCTATGGAGATGGAATAAATTTATGTCCAAAGAAGAACTGGAACTCTTAATTGAAAACCAGATAGATAACTTTGACTATATTAAGTTAAAAAGTTTTTGTACAAACAAAATCAATGCAGACAAGATTAGGAGGGAAGCAATAAATTGGGAAATCATCTTTACATTTAAGGGTTCTGATAAAGGTCTCATCTCTAAAATATATAGAGAATTGTCTCATATTTATAAAAATTCAAGCCATTCTCCAATCAATAAATGGTCAAAGGATATGAACAGACAATTTTCAGAGGATGAAATTAAAACTATTTATAGTCATATGAAAAGGTGCTCCAAATCACTATTGATCAGAGAAATGCAAATCAAGACAACCCTGAG
>JAJPUD010001551.1:264382-331638 GCA_023553655.1 Myrmecobius fasciatus | reverse complement strand
TATCGTTTGTGTAGACAAGATTTTTCTTGCACAACAATGACAAGTTTGGAAATATGTATACATATATTCGATTTGCTAATATTTTAACATAATTAACATGTAGTGGATATCCTGCCATCTAGGGGAGGGGTGGGGAGTTGGGGGAAAAATTTGTAACGGAAAGCTATGTAAGGGTTATTGTTGAAGAATTACCCACACATATGTTATGCAAATAAAATTAAAAAAAATAAATTAAAAAAAAATAATAATAACAAAAAAAATTGGCTATACCAGACTTAATGGGGGAGGGGAATTAGATTGTCACCTGGGAAGGCTCTTCCCATGTGGCTGTTCTTCCCACCTTGGCCGCCCTTTCTACCCATTCCACATAGCATTTTTCTCAACTACACCATACTTCCTTACTCCCACTTCTCAAAGCTAACTTTTAGGGTGCCATGCTTCCAAAATCTTATCTGCCAGCCAAATGCAGATCCCAGTCTCTGAAGGATATCTCCCTTTCCTTTTCCATTTCTCTTAACCCCAGATGCTAATTGCTCCTTTCATCTCTTAAAGAAAGGAGATGAGTTAAACCTTCACCAAAAGATTCCTTCCTGTTTCTCCCTCTCCCAGGAAATCATCCAAACCCTCAAACCAGTCTTTCTAATCTCATTTCTTCTGTGTATTTATATTTTTCCTTTTCCTTGACTCCTCTCCATCTCCACCTGCTTCAAAACTTTAAACTTTCAGATTCACAACATACTGAATGGTTAAATAACTCCATGAAGCTCACATACATGTTCAACATGACAAACTTTAAAACATAACTTATAATGCTTGCAAATTACCCAAAACATCTTTCAGAAGGTAACCTAAGTTACCAGAACTTTTAAAACAAACTATTAAACTGAATCAAATCAAATACAGCTTTTAGAAATTTCTCTTTCAATGCTAAAAAGCCAATTATTCAAACAAATTCCTAAGATCTCATACCCAAAATAAACAGATTTAACATGCACAAAGCAATAATATTATTTCCCACAATTTCAGAATTTAAAACTAAGTTCCCCCAAATTCAATACACCAATAAACCAAAAAGGACATTGTTTTTTCCCACTTAAGTAAATTTTCTAAAATCCCAATTAAACGTTGCAAACAAACTGAATTACCATTCGGTTATATGTATATAACCGGTTATATACATAACGGTATATAATTCACTTATAAACATACATACATACATACATACATACATACATACATACATACATATATGCATACCTAAATATATATATACTTATATATATATATACACACATATATATATATGCACATACACACACACACACACACACACACACACACACACACACTTACATTTAAACTGATTCCCAGAAACTTTTCCCCAGGTTTTTAAAAGTTAAAAGTTTTTAAAAGTTAAAAGCATCAGTTTCCTTGGTTCTTTCTCTTACCTCCCCAGGCAGAGCAGCTTCTTGAATTAGATAAGACTTCATTGCTCTCTCACTCTCTCTTTGCCAGAATTTAAAACAGCTAAACTTTTTTTTCTCTTCCTTTTTCTTTCAAATTAGCACAAACAGGTTACAATTAAGTTGGAAAAAAAAAACCCACAAGCATTTATGCCAAGCACCAACATGAAACAATCCCAATATAAAAACTACTCTTCACCAAACTGGGCATAGTTTCTTTCTCTCTCCCAGGCTCTGAGCTCCTGCTGCAGTCAGGGAACGGGAAAGGGTGTGTGTGTGAAAGAAACCACCTTTGCTGTATCTTCACTCTCTAGTGACCAATTATCAAACTCCCCAACTATTATTCTAATGGACTTTCCTGAAGTTCAAACTTGGCCAGAGTTGGACCAACGGGAAAGCTTCTTTCTCTTTTTCAAATTAATTCCCTCTATTATAGATATTGGGTCCCAGAAACTGAACTGTTTGGAGACACTCCCATAGTGCTCCATTACTGATAGATTCTAAGTATCCTCAAGTACCTTGGCTCTTCTTCTGCTAATTCCACCTGTACAACGGAGTTGCCTGTGTCGCTAGGAGGTGGAAATACAAAATAATCCCAGGGATGGGGTGAGATTTCCTCTGTCTACTCCCTTCTCCACCAATTCTTTGCCTTTTAGGCTTGGCTCACTCAGCCAGGCCTTCCTCCCCTGAAGCCAGAGATTTGCAAAACTCCAATTCCTCTGAATTGAAGGGACTTTTCCCCATTTAGGTCTAATTAATTCCAGCCTGATCCTGCAGCAGCAATGCTCTCCCATTCTCCTTACCTATTCCCCTTTCAGTTAGCTAACTTATCTCAAATCCTCAGCCGATTTCCTAATTTCAGCTATTCTCTGACCTGGATCCAGGCCTTTTTAACACTAAACTGCACTTCATTCTCTCTGTATAGTTACCTCTTTACAAATGGCCACCTAAGAGCTTTTCAGAAAACTTTTCTAACAACACACCTTAATTTAGAACTATTCTCTCAGGCCTTCCAGGCCGCCAATGATTCCCAAACTTTCTGAGGCTAACCTTAAGTTGCTTATGAAAGATTTCTTGACCACAAGCTCAATTCAACTTACACACAGGCTTACTTCTGCTTCTATCTTCACTGAGAATCTCCCATCGGGTGCTTTTGCTTAGTAGAGAGGAGATTGGTGTCGGTTTCAGAGACAGGGACAAAAGGTCCCTCGGTGCCATTATGTCTCTGAAATCGAGCAACAATCATTCCCTTACTAGGCCTTTATCCCGGAGATGAGCCCCCAAAACTGTGTGGGATAAAAATACAATTCCCGATTCAAAATCATTACTCAGAGATCTCTCAAAGTGAAGATTAGAAGTTTATTTGAATTTCTAGAAATTCTGGGCAGTGAGTCTTCTCCGGGACACACCAAGGAAAAGAAGGAGACTCACTCCTTTCTCACCTGAGCCCACACTTATAGAGAGAGAAAGGGAGGCCCATTCCCAGGACCTGCCAGTCTCCAGAACAAAGCACTTTCCGCCCACTCAAGGCCCTCAGATATCAAGCAGACCTTTTGCAAATAGATAAATAGCAAATAGGTTCCAGTCAGCCTGGTCTGCCTTTGATATTCTAAAAAGCCACAATTTATCTCTTCCTGCAATAGGATTCCCAATGAAAAACCCTACCCATCTTTCACAGTCATTATTTTGAGAAGTCCTCAGTTTCCCATCTCATTCACAAGTTTTCTGAAAGTTTGGCACCAGACTCCTGATAGATAATAATGATATTTTGATCACGAAGAAAAACTTGGCAACATAAAACTTGTTTATGCAACAGTTTATTAAAAGATTTCTCTGAAGAGATTCCAATTTTTCTGAAGCATTTGTGTGAATAATTCAGCTTTCTCTCATTGTATCTAAAAAATATGCAGCATTTAAAAAAATCTAGCTCATTGATCCTCTTTTGTATATTATCAAGGATTCTATGTTAAATACAATGATAATGAAAACTCAGTGAGTGAGTGAGTAATCTATCTCATGTTTTGGCCTCTGCCCCAGTTAACTTATTCATAGGATTTTGAGCTGGAAGAGACTTCAGAGATCATCCATGTCAACATCCTTGTTTAACAAATTGAGAGAAAACAGAGAACTGCTAGAAATAGAGTTTAGGAAACTTGCACAAAGTCACCCAGATAATAAGTGGCAGAGTCAGAATTCCAGTTTAGGTCTTGTGATTTCAAATCTAGTATCTGGACCAGTATCTAGACTTCAAGATTGCTCTCCTTCAAATTTCCCTCAATTGTTAACCTTTTTTAAAATTTTTTTTTACACCCATAAACCTTTTTTTCAGCATATTACAGCAGGGGAAGGCCCCAGTTTAGACACATGGTCCGAGACAAGAAAGGCATTCCTGGCTGAAGGCAGTAACTGGTGGGTTAAATATAATCTAATTTTCCATATTCAATCTCTGGCTTGCTTCACTAAGCCAAGAACTTCCAAATTGCCTACAAAATTTTCTTCAACTTCTTATTTCATTCTTCTTTTTTCCATCATCTTCTCTCACAAAAGTAGGAAGTGGTTGTGTCAGAAACTTACTCTCACAAATTAACAGATGAAAAAATCTCCTTACTATGAGTTCAGATATCATAGTTGAGAATTCAATAAATAAATTGCAGATGGAGTTGTCTATATGTAGCACTCAGAAGATCATAGGCTTCAAAGCAGAGGTCTCTTTCTAAAACTTGAATACACACACATATCTGTATTTCAACACAATTGATTTTCTTTTTAATCTGTGTTATTTTATGCATTTAAAATATTATTCTGAGAAAGAGTATAGGATTCACCAGACTGCTTTTGTTGTCCATATCATGTTCTTTCTACATTTACATCAACTCTTAAATATATCTTCTTTCTATTTGCACATTCACTTTTGTGATTCAAGCATTCATCACCTCTTGCCTGGACTATTACAATATCTCCTAATTGGTATCCCTGCCTTAATCTCTGCCCCCTCCACTAACCCTCCATACAGCTGACAAAGTGAATTTATAGTGTTTAGATCTAACCATATTACCACCCTTTCTTAATAAACTCAAGTGACTTTCTGTTATTTTCAAGATCAAATATAGAGTCCCTTGTTTGGTATTTAAAACTCTACATGTCTCTTTCCTGCTTTTCCAGACTTCTCATGCTTTATTCCTCTTTCCATATTCCTATATCTTGATGAGTCTGCTTGCTGCTTTTTCTGCAGGAAATCCTTCTTTATCCTCTTTACTATTACTTAGTTCTCTTCTAAGGATACACACATCTACCCTGGATGTATGTTGAATATACTTAATTATTTACATATTATCCTGTAAGCTGGAATATAAAGTCCTTGAGAGTAAAGATCTTTTTACCTTTCTTTGTATTTCCAACACTTGATCAACTAGGTAGCACAATGAATAAAATGCTAGGCCTAGACTGAGGAAGGTCTGAGTTCAAATCCAGTCTCAGGCATTGCTAGCTGTGTGACCCCTAGTTAAGTTGCTTGACTTGCAATTTCTTCAACTATTTTGTAAGGTTGTTTTCAAGATTGAATGAGATAATATTTGTAAAGCATTTAGCCTTGTGCCTGGCTCATAGTAGGTGTTTGATAGATACTTGTTTCCTTCTCCCACTTAATATAGTGAATGAGCCATGGTCAGTAGTTTATAAATGTTTGTTGATTGTTGGTTAGATGGATTGGAAGATGGAAAGCTGGAGGACTGCTACACAGAGAAGGGAAGAAAAGGACAACTCAATATTTAGGGCTTTCAACATATTCAAAAGTCTTCTTTAAAAGGAGAGAGCTGGATGCTCTGAGAAGGCAGCTGCTTCTTTAATAAAGAATGATAAGAATAGTACTACAGCTCTTAGTTAAGAGTTAAAACAGTAAAGAGCAGAGAAAGAATCAGAGTGTAGTAATAGTTAGTGATTGCCTGTTCATGGGTACTGAGGCAGCTATTTGTTAACCTGATAACAATGATAGAGATAGTTTATTATTTTCCTGGGGTGTGTATCCAAAACATGACAGAGAACCTCCCAAGACTTAGCAAAACAGATGTCAATCACTTACTTCTCATGATTCACATAGGCACCTATGCCTATAATAAGATTATCATTGCCCCCAGCCCAAACCCCAGAAAAAATCTTAATCACATGCTGACAAACAGGTCAGCATGCTCTATAACCACACCAACTAGTTTAAATATATCACAGAAATCAACCAATAAGGGAGTTTTACCAGGATGAGAACAGGATATTGGACTGCAAATCACAAAAGGAACTTTCTCCAATGTGATGCATGCACATTTTTTTTTTTGCCTTGCTGACCCTGGGTGAACTTATGCTAGTTATAACATTGGTTTATAGTAATACCACCCTATCACACCAGTGAGCTTTTCTATATGCATTCTGTGTAACTGTATGTGCAGTTTCACCAAAGCTTTAGGACCTTCCCATGTTCCTAAACTCCTATAATCTCAAAATCTACCTATTTTGTGATGTAATCAGCATCATGTATTCTAAAATATCTCTGTCTTGCTTTGCTGAACTGCAACTCCTTCAGTAAATGCCTTTGTTTGGATTGGAAACTGTCTGATTCTCAATTTGAGACACATCCCCATTAATTCAACACCTGAAGGAATCTGCAAAGTATTGCCAATGACTATGAAGTCTTGGACAAGAGACTAAAGATTAGTGAGTCACAATCTGTCTTTTTCTCACTATTGCCCATTGAAGGTAAAAGATGTAAAAGAGAAAAATTGATTTGGGAAGTGAAGAGTTTGCTAAGAATGCGATATCTGAGAATAAGATTTGAGCATCTGCACCACAGTTTAAATAAAATATAGTCATGATATGTTTCATGGGCATTGATGGAATTCTCTTAATAAGCATTTGTGAGTTATCTTGCAAATTTAATTAAAATTTAATTTAATTAAAAAGGACATTAAATTGGAAAAAAAGAGAGGAAAGAAGACTGTGTATGTTTGTGTCTGTGTAGAATATGTATGTGTGTGTAGAATATGTATATGTATGTGTGTACATATAGATACCCATATATACATATTTTATATATACATATATATTTAGGTAGCTATAGAGAGCTAAATAAATATATATATGTATATATACACACATATATATATGTCTAAAGCTATGTCTTTATCTATCTGTTTTTCTGTCTATTGACTGTATATCCTAAGCTAGATACTATAGAGAGCCAGGGGAAGGGAAAAAAAAAAACACAAGGATTTATCCAGTGCCAATATGTTGAATATACTTAATTATTTGCATATTATCCTGTAAGCTGGAATATAAAATCTTTTACAAATGTTATCTCACTTGATCCTCACAACATCACTGAGAGGTGTTATTATGATTCTGATTTTACAGTTGAGGAAACTGAGGCAGACATAGGTTAAATGACTTGTTCAGGGCCATCCTGGACTTCACACATTGGGAGTACTTTCTGATTCTGTGGTTTCTCACTTTTATTAGATGATTCCTTCTAGAACCTCCATTTAAGGAAGACATCCAGGCCAGTAATGTGGTATTCTACTTCAATTTGCCTACTATGCTCCTGAGCTCAATACTTTTGTTTCCCTATTGCTTCCCTATTCAGCTTCCTTTTTTTGTGTTATTTACTCACCCATTACAATGTAAGCTCCATGAGGACAGAAACTGTCTCTATTCCTATTTATATTCTCATTGCTTAGCACTATGTTTTGCACTAAGTGCTTAATAAATTCACTGACAAGACACAAAGAAGAAAGAGATAAGTTTGGGTTCAGATCAAAAGTATGACACAGAAGTATGATCTAGTAATAGATGAGGTACTTCGATTATTTAGATAACTACTAAAGTTCCTTCTTATAAAAACAAAAAAGAGTAGTCTTTTGATTTTCCTTAATCCTTTAAGTTATGGAGAAACCTACAAAGAGAAATTCTGTTATTTGACCCTTGTTAACAGGGAGGAACTGGTTGCTGAGGCATAGAAGTGATCAGGAGGCTGGGGAGGATTTGATAAAAAAAAAAGAGAGAGAGAAAGAAATTCTAGTAATAATTTGAAATGTAACCTAGATTTTGGGAAGGCAGATTTCAAAGAGCTCAGAGGAAGAATAAAGAGAATCTCATGAATGAAAATTCTATAGGAGAAGTCAGAAACAAAGGAATGAAATATAGTCAATAAATTTGGGAAATACAAAAAGAAATCAATTCCAATGAGGAAGAAAAAGGGGACTTGCCTGACAATACCAATGTAGAAGCAGAGGGAATTCACAAACCAACTTGGATTTTCAAAAGAAATGTGTGCAAATTGGAAGTAAGCTTAAGTATCAGAGAATGAATATAAGAGGATGGTATAGTCCTATAAAAATGTCCACAGTGCTGAAGCCCAAGATTATCTGAGCCTGCCAAAGGAAACAGGAAAAGAAAAGGGTTTTGTTTTATTTAAGCTATCCTGGGAGAAAAAGGATCAATGCAGGAATAGGACATTTTCCTGGAGTGAATAAGACAATGATAATTGACTAAAAAGAGAAAGCAGAGCTTTTTCATTATGATTTTGCTTCTGTTTTCTTTGTTAAAAATGGCATTTATACTGGAATTAAAAATAATTAATAGAGAGCTAATAATAAAGGCAAGCAAAGATAGAGTAAGAGCTCGTAGTAGCCTTTGAATTCAATTCACTAAGTTTAGCCAAACTATATTTCACATACTGAAAAAATAGAAGGGTGTAATTGCTGAGCCACTGTCAGTAATATCTGAAAAAAGGTTGGAAAATGGGAGGATAGCCCAGTATTGGAGAAGGGCAAATTTCAAAAAGTTTAAGAGGACAGAGTCTACAAAAGATAGATATAATGAATGTGGTTTCTATTTCTTAGAACATTCTAAAATAGAAAAGGAAAGCATTATGAAACTAGCATTTGAGAACATTGCAATAGATTTAGCTTACCTAGATTTTAGAGAATTTTTATTAAAAAATATTATGTTATTCTTTTGGAGAGGGTAAAGAGACAAGCTAAATGATAATACAAATAGATGAGTTCATAACTAATTGGATTTATTGTTGCTTAATTATTTCAATCATGTCCAACTCTTCATGAACCCATCTGGGGATTTCTTTTCAAAGATAAGAGAATGGTTTACCATTTCCTTTTCCAGCTCATTTTGTAGATGGGTAAAGTGAGGCAAACAGAGTTAGGTGATTTGCCCAGGGTCATACAGCAAATATGTGTCTGAAGGCCAGATTTGAACTCAAGAAGATGAATTTGCCTGACTCTAGGCCCAGTATTCTAACTACTGAATTATCTAGCTACTCATAACTAATTGGATGGCTAGATTGAAAAAGACTAGTTTAATGTCAATATTTCAGTAGTTCTCTAGTGGAATATTCTAGGGTCTGTACTTGATCCTATGCTATTTGATGTTGTTGCTGTTAAATAACTGACTTGGATAAAGATAGAGATGACATTCTTATCTAATTTACCAATAACACAAAACTACATGATAGGTCAGGATCAGACTAGAATTCTGGACTCTAAATGATTTTTATTTTTTATCCTGTTAGGAAAAAATAATTTGAGCATGCACCTTTCCAAATAGATATAATATACATCTACTATTATAGTAATAATTATGTATCTTATAAAATTTACTCAAAATATATTTTAAATGGATGATATAAAGATAAAATATTTGTTAATGATAAAGAACTTTTGATCTCTTTAAATATTATTATTGATACTTATATTTTAGTAAGAGCAATATACTTTTATATGCTTCATTTTTTAATCTTAGTTCAGCACAATGTGATGCAATGATTTGAATGTTTGTTTTCAAGTTGAGTTTATTTCAATATTTTGTTTAAATGACAATATAGCTGAAAAAATGTAGATCTAATAATATGTAGGCCTAAACAGAAGTGTATCATTGGCTGCCTTTACTAAAATGGGATAATCATTTTGTAGTGCCATACACAAATTATACAAAAGTTTTTGTTGAATTCAAGCTAGTAATTCTTCATTTCCCTAATAGAAATTGTTCTTATAAACTAATCAAAGGGTGTTGCATTTTTGTATTTTTAGCAACTGAGTTCAAAACCTACTGAAGTTCAAATTATTCAGCCATTCCCCAATTGATGGGTATCCTCTGAATTTCCAATTCTTTTCCCTGAGAAGAGAGCTGTTATAAACATTTTTATGCACATATATCCTTTTCCTTTTTTTAAAAAAAAATTCTTTTGGAATTCATACCTGGTAGTGGTATTGTTAGGTCAAAGGATAAGCATAATTTTATATATATTTTCTTTGTAGTCTCTTATGATATCCCTTTCCTTATTATCTCCTTAAGCCTCTCCTGAGTCCTGTATTTGAAAATCAGCTATCCAGCTCTGATCTTTTCATCACAAATGTTTGAAAGTTCTTGATTTTATTGAACATACACTTTTTCCTTTGAAGGATTAAACTCAGTTTTGTTGGGTAAGTGATTCTTGGTTGCAATTCTAGCTCCATTGCATTCTGTAATATCATATGGCAAGCCATCTGATCCTTTAATGTAGAACTTGCTAATCTTATGTTATCCTGACTCTGGGCTCTACTATACTTGAATTGTTTCTTTCTGGATGCTTGAAATATTTTTTTCCTTGATAGTGGAGTCCTGGGATTTGGCTATATTATTCCTGGGAGTTTTTTATTTGGGGATCTCAGGTGGTGATTGGTGCATTTTTTCAATTTCTATTTTGCCTTGTAATTCTAGAATATCAAGACAGTTTTCCTTGATAATTTCTTGAAAGATGATGTTTAGGGTTTTTTTTTTTTGAACATATATTCAAATAGTCTAATAACTTTTAAATTGTTTCTCCTGGATCTATTTTCCAAGTCAGTTGTTTTCCCAATGATATATTTCACATTGTTTTCTATTTTTTTGGTTTTGTTTTATCATTTCTTAATTTCCCATAAAGTTGTTAGTCTCCATTTGCTCAATTCTAATTTTCAAGAAATTATTTTCAACAATGAGTTTTTGTATCTTCTTTCCCATTTGACCAATTTTGTTTTTAAGGCATTCTTCTCCTCTTTAGTTTATATATTTCCTTTTGTACAATTCTCTTACCTATTTTTCTTCTATCTCTCTTACTTGATATTCAAAATTCCTTTTGAGCTCTTCCATGGCCTGAGGCCAATTCTTATTTTTCTTTGAGGCTTTGGATGTAAAAGTTTTGGCTTTGTTCGTTTGTTTTTTGAGTGTGTGTTTTGATCTTCATTGTCACCATAGTAATTGTCTATGGTAAGAATCTTTTCCTGTTGTCTGCTCGTTTCCCCAGCCTATTACTCAGCTTTTAACTCTTAAAGTAAGACTTTCCAATGTGGAGGGTATACCACTGTTCCAAGCTTCAGGGGCCTTTTGCAGCTGTTTTCAGACATTCTTTTAGAAACCTTTTCTTCCCTGGAACTGTGAAGAAAGTCTCCTCTCCACTGTGCCTGCAAATTCTAGTGTGCTAAAGCAAGAGTTCTTCTCAGGGCTCCTGTGAGCTTAGCCTCCACAAAATGACACTGCCAGTGCTCCCCTTGCTCATTCCTGGGTTGCTTTTTTCTCAAAGCCCTCTCACACTACTGCCAAACCTTTCCTGATGATGTCTCTTGGCTGGGAGATCTAGAAATTTCCAGTATTGATGCTGATTCTGATATCCTTATCTTCTTATGGCACATAAATATGAAGGAGCACCATGTGCTCCATTGTCTTCCATGTTAAAATAAAGGCATGGAGATAAGAAACAGAAAGTAAGCCACAATGGCTAGATCCTTGAGTGAATGAATGGAAGTATAATGTGTAAGAAGCTTGGAAAGATCAGAGACTACTTGTGAAGAGGTATTAATGCTCAACTTGAGAGCTTATATATGGTCTTTGACATGATGGGAACTTTTCTCAGATAGGTAGTAGAGCCATGGCCTAACAGAAAAAAAATAATATAAGAAAATGATTTTGACAGCTATATAGAGGATGATTGAAATGGGGAGTGACTTAAATCAGGTATAATTAAAATGCTGTTACTAAGGCACAAGGTGGCACAGTGGATAGATAGACCACTGCAGCAGGAGGACCTGAATTCAAATCCAGTCTTTGACATGCATTAGCTGTGTGACCCTGGGCAAGTCACTAAGCTTCGAATGCCTCCCAAAAAAAAAAAAAAAAAGGTATTGCAATATTTCCAAGTAAGAGGTAAGGAAGGCCTGAACTAGAGTAGTGGCTATGTGAATAAAAAGGAGATGAATGTGAGAGACATTGTGAACAAATAAATGATAAGATTTGTCAACTGATTAAATAAATGGAGTAAATAATGTAAGAAATAAGCCTCTTACTAAGAACTCCACTGATTCACTGATGAATGCAGGAAAATAATTTTATTTACATTGTTGCAGCACAGAAGCACAGCCTTTTATTCCCTGTCCTGAAACACAAGGCCCTCCCTTGTTTCCTCATTGATTGGATACTACAGAGATCACAATCTATCCAAAGCACCTAATTCCCCCATGGTAAATCTCTGCTCTCAATTTACAACTCCTATTCCCCACATTTTGGTGACTACAATATTTATTTTCTTTTACCCTTATTTTGTGTGTATACATCCCTTCTGTGTAAACTCAGAACTTTTTTTAAAACTAGTTTATCTACTCATCTACTTACAATGTTTCTTATTCTAATTTATGGCTTCCCTGTATAAGTTTTGTTTCCTTTGTTCCATGTCAGCCTAATCTTCAGATTTCATTTCTTAGGTTTCAGGTGACCTTTGAAAAAATAGAAAGTATCCATTTCTCATAATGAGAATGAGAAAAGGATGACAATGTGGATAAGAGAAAGATTGTTGTTGCCCTTAATAGAAATTTAAAAGATAGTTGAATTTGAGATTGAGGAGGGGAGAAGAATGGGTTCTCTTTGAACTTTTTGAATTTAAAATATATATTGTCAATGAGGTGATTCAAGCCAATTCCAATAGACTTGTGATGGAGAGAGAGAGAGATATCTGCGTACAGAAAGAGGATTGTGGGAACTAAATGTGGATCACTACATAGCATTTTCACCTTTTTTTGTTGTTTGCTTGCTTTTTGTTTTCTTTCTCATTTTTTTCTTTTTGATCTGATTTTTCTTGTGCAGCATAATTATGGAAACATGTAGAAGAATTGCACATTTAACATATTGGGGAGATAACATTACTTGTTATCTATGAGAAAGAAGGGAGAAAAAAATTGGAACAAAAGGTTTTGCAAGGGTGAATATTGAAAACTATCTGCATAGATTTTGGAAAATAAAACACTAAAGATGACAGGAAAAGATAATGATGAATGTTGGAGGGGATGTGGGAAAACTGGAACACTTAATACATTGTTGGTGAAATTGTGAATGGATCCAGCCATTCTGGAAAACAATTTGGAACTATGCTCAAAAAGTTGTCAAACTGTGCATACCCTTTGACCCAACAGTGTTTCGACTGAACTTATATCCAAAAGAGATCTTAAAGGAAGGAAAGGGACCCACATGTGCAAAAATGTTTGTGTCAGCCCTTTTTGTAGTGGCAAGGAACTGGAAACTGAAAGGATGCCCATCAGTTGGAGAATGGCTGAATAGATTATGGTATACGAATGTCATGGAATATTATTGCTCTGTAAGAAACGACCACCAGGATGATTTCAGAGAGGCCTGGAGAGACTTGCATGAATTGATGCTGAGTGAAACGAGCAGAACCAGTAGATCATTATACACGGCAACATTGAAAGATGATGTTTAGGGTTTTTTTTTGAACATGTATTCAAATAGTCTGATAAGACTATATAATGATAAATTCTAATGGACATGACTCTTTCTAACAATGAGATGATTGACGCCACTTCCAATGATCTTGTGGTGCAGAGAGCTATTTACACCCAGAGAGAGGAACTAAGTGTGGATCAAACATAGCATTTTCACTCTTTTTGTTGTTGTGTGCTTACGTTTTGTTTTTTTTCCTCATTTTTTCCCTTTTTGACCTAATTTTTCTTGTGCAGCAAGATTATTGTAGAAATATGTATACATTTATTGGATTTAACATATATTTTAACATGTATAACATGTTTTGGATTACTTCCGACCTAAGAGAGGGGATGGGGGAAAGGAGGTGAAAATTTGGAACACAAATTGTAAAGTTCAATGTGGAAAAATTGGAAACAAAAAGCTTTAATAAAAAAGAAAAGAAAAAGCTATTATTTTAAAAAATCACTCACACATGACATTTAAAGTAATAAATCAGGGGGCATCACTGGGTAGATAAGTATAAATAAATAAGTGAATATTAATCATAATAAAATAATATATATGTATATTGTCAAACAGCAAGCTGGTGATAGAGATTAGAACACCATAGAGAGACTTGAGAGTATAGCCTAAAGATGATAATTGAACCCATGAGCCTCAACAAAATTACCAAGTGAAAGAGAGGCATAGAGGTCCCAGGATAGGACTTTGGGATATACCTGTAATATAGTGGGCATGACATGAATGAAAAATGAGCCAAGTATATTGAGAAAGATCAGACAGATAAGTGAGAGAAGACCCCAGAGAGAGGATTATTATCAGAACTGGACAGAAAAGTAGCCAGGAGGAAAAGGAGGTAGTAGTGTCTACAGAGAAATTTTAAGAATGAAAACTAAGAAAACCTTTGTAATTAAGAAGTCCTTGATAACTTTGGAAAGGGTTGAATTTGATTTATGAAGTTAGATACCAGATTACCTAAGGTTTAGAAGAGATTGAGAAAAAAGGGAATGAAGACACTAAATAGATACTTTTTTCGAGTTTAGTTAAGAATGAAGGAGAGCTATACAAAGATCTCTAGTGGAGATGGAGGGATTTAAAAGCGACTTTTTGGTTTTAGTTTTGTTGTTGTGTTGTTGTTGTTCATAAGAATAATGAGGATGATTTTATGGCAACAAGTAAGAATCCAATAGAAGGGGAGATATTAAAGATTATAATTATCTTGGACTGAAAGTACAAATCATGAGTTAGACCCAGAATTAAACAAGAGGAGAATACTCTGAATCACTTTTTAGTAAATTACAGAGCTCAGAAACAAAGGTCTATCTTTTTAATATCAAGTATTCTATGGGTGTTGTATGGCACTAGGTCATAGAACAGTATAGAAACTAAAATTTTATGTAAGCACAGTCCCAAATCCCATTGATATGATAGTCCTTATTGGTGGGGATCCTGTACTTATGTGAAGTGGGGAGTTGGAGTTGGCAAGAGTAGGGGATAGTAGAGCTTTCCAGTCTTCTTTAAATTTGCTTCAAGTCTTCGAGTTTTCCTCAGGTTACTTTGGATGCTTCTGTCTTCCAGAATTTCTTGTTGCAATTTCTATGGGTGGAGCCAAGATGGAGGAGTGAAACCAGGAAGCTGCTTGAACTCTCCCAGTTTCCTTTGAAAAACACATGAAACCGAACCTCTGAACAGTTTCATGGAATGAAAACCACTCTCCAGATCAAGATATATTGGAAAAGCTTCAAGAAAGGTCAATCTCACTGGGGTGAAAAGGGTGTTTAGCCCAGCTCAGACAGTCTGGGAAAGCCAGTGAAAGGGTCTTAATCCCAACAGATCAGCAACTGAGACTCTCTGAACTGGCTCAGTAGAGGAGCAGACAAGTGTGACAATCCCAGCTCAGTAGGCAAATTCCAGGCTTTTTCCTGGAAAGAACAGCTAAAACTGCCCCCTGCAAACACAAGGGGTCCCTGTGCTTAGAGTTGCACAGATAGTTTGGGACAGCACCCTTTTATCTCAGAAGCAGAACTCAACCATAAAAGTAAGAAAAAAAGAAGAAATACCAAAACAAAAGGAAAGAAAATGATCAAGAAGCAGAAAAGAATCTTGACCATAGAAAGCTACTATGGTGACAGGAAAGACCAAAACACCAACTCAGAGAAGGACAAAATGTCCATAGAAGAAATCTCAGAGTTACATGAATTGGTATTATGCTCAAAGAGGCTTCTTGGTAAGTGCTCATAAAAGAGTTTAAAAGCAAAGAAGAGAGGTAGAAGAAAAAATGAGAAAAGAATTGAGAGAAATGCAAGATATAATCAACAGCTTGGGGGAAAAGGCAATTCATTAAAAACTATGGCCAAAAGCAAAAATAAGCAAAAGCAAAATTAATCAAATGGAAAAATAGATACAAAGGCTAACTGAAGAAAATCACACATAAAAATGTAGAATGGGGCATTTGGAAGCTTCTGTCCTCCAAATACAAGAGAAATAATCCAACCTAACTTCAGGCTGCTGAAAGAAAAGAATCTGGGAAGAAGATAACATGAGAAGAGATGATAGTCTCCACTTTGTCCCTCTCAGTTTATTTAGGGGATGTTCTCTTGGATTCTCCCTCCTTCCCTCCCTCTCTCCTTTCCTCTCTTTCCCTCTCTCCTTCTCCTTCTTTCCCTCCCTTCCTCCCTCTCTTTTGCTCCCTCCTTCCCTTTCCCTCCTTTCCCTCCTCCCTCCCTTTCCCTCTTTTCCTCCCTCCTCACCCTCTCTCTCTGTCTTTCTGTCTCTCTTTCTGTCTCTCTGTCTCTCTGTGTCTCTCTGTCTCTCTGTCTCTCTCTCTCTGAATTACTTCATTTCCCAGCTTCTTCACTGTGTATCCATTATTTGGTTTCTGTTTAGCTATAAAATTGGTTATATAGATCTTTTTGCAAATTGCAGTCAAACCTTCTATATAAAGGTTGGAATCCTATTCCTCCTATTTCATAAAACAATAATCAGAAGTTAACTTAAATCTGAAGACCACATCCCTTAGACTGAAATTTTTTTTTGTTCTTTTTTTTATTAATACTTTTTATTTGCAAAACATATGTATGGGTAATTCCTAAACATTAACCCTTACAAAGCTTTCTGTTACAATTTTTCCCCCCTACTCCCCACCCCTCCCCTAGATGGCAGGATATCCACTACGTGATAATTATGTTAGAATACTTAAGAAATCGAATATATGTATAGTTATTGCATCATTTTTTGTGCAGGAGAAATCATATCTACAAGAAAGAATAATCTGATAAAGGAAATACAATGCAAGCAAACCTCAATAGAGAACATGAAAATGTTATGTTGTGTAGACTGAAATATTTAAGAGATGATATAATCTCTCTAGCTCCAACTTCCTGCTTCTCCTGAGAGGAAATTAAAGTCACCTTGGAAAAAAATCAAGAGTTGTCTATTTTGCCTCCTTGAGTCATACAACAACACTTACATGAAGATAATGGAAATGCTTGTGGGGCAGAGGGTTGGAGCAAATTTTAACATATAGCAAATAAAGAATTTTGAAGAAAATTGAAGAAGATATTGAAGAACAAGATGTTATTAGAGAAATGTGTGATTGAAAAAGAAAGTGTTCTGGGATGATTAAAGAGAGAGTTGATGACTATCTGGAAAGGGAATCAGTGATCACAAAGAACCACAATGGTTTCATCAAGAGCTCATGTCAGACTAAGTTCATTTCCTTTTTTTTCCTTTTAAATAGGATTACTAAATATGTGAAGGCAATGCTATAGATATACTTTATTCTGATTTTTGTTTAACTGTATCTATATAAAGTATAGCTAGATTTTTGGGATAGGAGCCTTCATGCTCCACTGATACTCTCATGATGTTGAGAATAAACAAGGAAATTCCTCCAGCATATTAGGCGGAGTTCATATGAGAATATCTAAAGTCTTCCAGAAACAGCCAAAATAGATAGATTATAATCTGCTTTATAGGAAGGAATATGCTCATAAATGAAACCACAAACCTATTTGAATATTTGGTTATGTATATGTATGGGAGCTGTCAAAAATGAGAAGGTGTGGAGTGGTTTCAATTAACACCTTGGAAAGAATACCCACATCGATGAGATCATACTTCATTAGAGTAGCAGAATATTGAAATATGATTAAATGAAAGGTGTTCTCTCTCCCTATCCCATCCCAAGAATTATTTACAGCATACTCTCCATTTGCTATTTTAGACAAAGTCACATGATTCTGCTTTAATTTAATTACACATTGAGAGGATTCTAAGGCTGCATGTGTACTATGACAGAATGGATGAAGAAGGAAAAATCCAAACAATTTCTTAGGTGTTTATCTGTGTATATTTGAATAGGTGGGTGTTTGGTACTATAGTAATCAATTGAATAACTGTTTTTTTTTTCACTTTTCCTTTGAATATTTTGTTATAGTGTTAACATAGCCTAAACCAAAGAAAAATTGTCTATGTGTGTAGGTGTCCACCTATATATATATATATATATATATATATATATATATACTGTTGATTACCATTTACATATTTCCAATCCTCTTCTTACAACCTCACTCCACTATCTACCAAAACCTTTCACACTCTCCTGGACATAAGAGTTAGGAACAGAATGAGATTTCTGCTTTATTATTCATGAAGCTTGATAAGACTGATCCTATCCAGGAAAAACACATGAAAAATCACAAAGCAAGTGAAAAATAAACATATGTCAATTTGGAATTTTGATTCTATTAAAAAGTTTGATTCTATTAATTGTCATCTTCAACATATTATATACACAATTTACATAATAAATAGTTGTTTAATTTTTAAGTTATTGCTCAAATGTAAAAACCATATATGATTTCTTTTATCTACCCCAAGTAATTTCTTATATCTTTTGTTTGTGTTCAGTTATTTTTCAGCTCTGTCCAACTCTTTATGACCCTAAAAGAGTTTTTCTTGACAAAGACATCGGGATGCTTTGCCATTTCCTTTGCCAGCTCATTTTACAGGTGAGAGAACTATGGCAAACAGGATGAAGTGACTTGCCCAGAATCACAGTTACAAAGTGTCTGAGGCCAGATTAGAATCCGTGAATGTAAGTCTTCCTGCCTCAAAGCCTAGCATTCTATCCACTGTACCCCCTTATCTATTATTTTCTTATATCTATATCAATATTGTATCTTTTATATCTAGATACCAATACTATTTTACTTTATCATGTTCCAAAAGTATATTTTATACCAATATTGGGTGATTAACCTGGTATACATTGCCATTTAGGAAGTTTGTAATCAACATGGGTCTATGTGATAGCTTTGACATGCTCTACATGTATGTGTTGGGGAATAAAAGGCAAAGTCAGTGATTTGGTCATTTAAATTCATGTTAGCAGGACCTTACAAGTCATCTAGCCCAAAGGTTTTAATCATTTCCAGTATTAGAATTTTCTCAGAACATCTAAAAATGTCTTTTTTTTTCTCTTTTTTTTTGCTGAGGTAATTGGAGTCTCGTCATTCTCTTGAATGAAATTAGTAATTGTGTCTGTAATTAGCTGTTTCACCCATTCATTCTTTAGAATGAGATTATTTAGTTTCTTTGCTTTTTGATCTGTTTTCTCCTGGCCTTTTTGTTGCATCATGGTCTGAAAAAAGTGTATTTATTATCTCTGCCTTTCTACATTTGATTTTGAGGTTTTTAATGCCCTTACACATGGTTAGTTTTTGTATAAGTTCCATGAACCACTGAAAAAAAAAAAAAACTCCTTTCTGTCTCCATTCAATTTCCTCCAAAGATCTATCATACCTAACTTTTCTAACATTTTGTTTACCTCCTTCACTTCTTTCTTATTAATTTTGTGGTTCCATTTATCTAATTCTGAGAGAGCAAGGTTGAAATCCCCCACTTCTGTTAACTTCTGCTTTAGGAATTTCCATGCTATACCACTTTGTGCATATATGTTTAGTATTGATATTGCTTCATTATCTTCTAGTTCTAAAACTGATATTAGAGTGTATAAAAAGCACCTCTGAATTATGAAATGCTTTCAAATTAATTTGGATTTTATTCAGCTCAGTAATATCTACTTACAGTTGGAAAACAGTAATATAAATGTGTGAGATATTATTCAGGCTGTATTCAATAAAATAGTTTATTTATTGTTCTGAGTTTCTTGGGGCTAAAGATTAAAATAATACAAGCATATAACCTGATTAAAAGAAAACTTTATTGTTCACAAATATTGTGTTGCTCAATTTATTTTTTATTAAATATTATTGTGAAGGCAAAGGAAGGAATCACTAGAGCCAATTGTTCTTGGTTCCCCTTTTCTCTTGTTTTTATTATTGATTTCTCTCAGTTTCACAACCTCTCTGGATGAGAGGGCCACCCATGGTCACCATTACATCTGACTTCTGTGGATTTTATTCTCATATCTGTCCTAGACTCAAGTACTGACAAATCCCTCCCCTGCTATCCCTTAAGATAGTGAACACAAGGGTGGATTTTGTCCTAAAAGACCTTTTGCTGAAGAAAGAAAGGAAGAAGAAGATGGTGGTAGTGGTGGTGACAATAAAGACAGAAGCATTTAATGATATAGAGCACAGATTTTTCATCCTAATAATTTTTCATTATAATTTATCATTTTTAATAATTTCTCATCTAATAATACCTGATGTTTATTTAGCACTAAAAGTTTTGTGAAATTCTTTACATAAAACTTCCCATTCAATCGTTTCTTCCTTTTTTTTTTTTTTTTGCTGAGGCAATTGGGGTTAAGTGACTTGTCCATGGTCACACAGTTAGGAGGTGTTAAATGTCTGAGGCCAGATTTGAACTCAGGTTCTCCTGATTTCAGGGCTGGTACTCTATCCACCTTGCCACCTAGCTGCCCCCAATCTTTTCAATAATCTTTTGAAGAAGGTATGTTAAATATTCTTATCTTAAGTTAGGGAACCAAGTGGCCTATTAGATGAACATGGGAGTTTGGGAGGCCTGAATTTAAATCTCACCTTCTATATTTTCTAGCAATGTAGTCCTGAACAAGTCTCTTCATATTCTCTCATATATAAAATGGGGATGATAAGAACTTCTATCTCACAGAGTGTTGTGAAAAATAAAATAAGATAACATATCTAATATATTTTGCAAAATGGGAGGGAAAGTAGAGACTGAGGAAGCAGCATTTGCTTAAAAATGCTTTATTTTGGGGCAGCTAGGTGGCGTGGGGGATAGAGCACCAGCCCTGAAGTCAGGAGGACCTGAGTTCAAATTTGACCTCAGATATTTAACACTTCCTAGCTGTGAGACCCTGGGCAAGTCATTTAACCCCAATTGCCTCAGCAAAATAAATAAATAAATAAATAAAATTAAAAATGTTTTATTTGAAAAGGTCAATTAGTTCTGTGGCTAGAATGAAGATTCACAAATTGAAGTTTGAGAGCTGTGATGATACTCATAAAAAATTAAAAGACTGAAAGAGAGGCCTCCATCTCGTTGAGTGGACACTTGAGAAAAAATGGATAAGAATAGCACAGGATGAAAAGTACAGGTTAATTGTGGTCTGCACTAATGGAGTAATATCTATATTCTTAAGATCTCTGAAGTATTTCTTCTTGGAAAAAATTATCCATTCTTTTACCATATGTGTATAAAAAGTTATGGGCATTGTAATATGGGAAAGATAGTATAGAGAATGTTGGACATTGAGTCAAAAAGTCCTGAGTTCAAATCCCATCTAAGATATTTAGTGCTATGTGAAATCCTGGATAAGTCATTAAGCTTTTCTCAGCCTCAGTTTCTTCATCAAAAAATGGAGATAATAATAGCATCTCTTCAGCAAGATTGTTGTGAAGATCAGGTCCAGATTTTGCTTGAACATTTGTGATAATATATCTAAAGCCTTGTGAAGAACTGGCCTTAAAGGCAAGAAGAGTTTGGTTCAATTCTTGCCTTCAACACATCCTGGTTCTATGACTGCAGGAAAGCCATTTAATGTCTAAATACTGCAGACAACTAAGACTGAGCTGTAGAGAAGGCACCAACTAGCATTGATAAAGGAAGTTTCCTTATCTGGGAACTCCTTATATCAGTAAAATTATAGGTTCTGGTCCTGTAGTGTCAGATTATTAATATTAGCTATAATCTCCCATTTGTGTAATTAGATGGTGCAATGGATAGAGCTCTGGACTGAAATCAGAAAGCTCTGAGTTTAAATTGGATTTTAGGCATTTATTGCCCACCCTGAACAAATCACTTAAACTTCTATTTGTCTCAGCCTCCTCATGTGTAAAAAAAATAGATAAATAAATAAATAGCATTTACCTCCTAGGGTTCTTATGAAGATAAAATGAAATAATTGTAAATATATACACTAGTACATAGTAATTGCTATATAAATGTTAATTATTCATTGACTTCTCCATGGTGGTAAGAGGCAGGATTTGAACTCAGATGTCTTTTGACTTCAAGATCAATTTTTTTCCCATTGTACCATATGCTTCTTTTTTAATAATTTATAATATTTATTACATAGGTTTTTTAAAAAGTAAATTGTGTGAAATGGAAATTCATCTATGTATATTTATATATATACATATATAATTTTATTTTAATATTTTTATTTTCCCCAGTTACTCCTTTCCATCCCCCTGCAATTAGAAGTCACATGTGAAATTATGCAAAACATTTCATAGTTTTATATTAAATTCTCTTCTTATATTTTGTGTAAATGGAATTTTTTTATCTTTCTGCATTTAAGTTGAAAATGAATAAAGAAAAAAAACAAACTCATATTCTGATACATACTTTAAACAGTCCTTTTAAAATGTTCAGTTTTGATAATGTTTCATATTCTCAATCTTTCCTCTTTTTACAAAAATTAGACAATTAAAATTGCTATGGATAAATTTTTATTTTCAGGAAGGTTGTATGAGATCTCAGGATGTAATTTTCTAAGACATGTTGAAGGAACAATGACTCTGCTCCTTTGAATCCATTTTTATAAACTGATTTTTGTGAATGCTGTACAATGAAGCAGGATCAGCATTTTACTTATTAATTTTATTTACATATTGCTTCTTAAAACAAAAAACAAAATCCTACAAAATAACACATATTTGTAAAGTACTTTAAGGTTTGCAAAAATGCTTTGACTATAACAACAGTCTAGACCTATATAGTTTGTTATTGTTGTTGTTATAGCCCAGGTTATATACATGATTTCTTCCTTGGTCCTGTACCTACACAAAGTTAAACAGACCTATAGCTTAAGGTGTATTTCACTTGAGGCAACATGCAGAAGTTCTGAGGGCTTCAGTCCTGTCCCAAATCTACTTATTGGTCTTGCATATTGGGACTTGCAATTTTTCCTTTATGTTCCTGGATTATGGTGTCTTCATCTGTGCTTCTTTAAGTAAGGAAAATATTTTCTGGATAAGTTTCAAGGTTCCTCTGTTGGACGTTATGAATTCCACATTAACCTTGAAGAAGCCTTCTTTTTTCCTTCTCAAGAGATCCTATGATTCTGAGTCCTTCCTTACTCCCTGCTCTATTTCTCTATAACCTTTTTTTTTTAACTTGAAATGTATTCATTAGTTGATTGTTAAAGCTGAATTTACTTCATCCAAGCTAAAATACAACTCTATAGTCCTAAAGTAGAGCCCTGATCTTGTTGCTCTTCCACTTATAGGTTTCTCATGGTTTACCATTGTTTACCAAATTAAATCAAAACTCTTTAATTTGGCATTGAAGGCTGTTTGTGTTCTGGCCTTGATCTATATTTCCATGTGTATATATACTTGAATGTAATCTCTTCTATTATTATATATACTTTCTTGAAATGGAAATTTATTATTATATATTTTGAATCCTCCTTGATGTTCTGCTGGGCACATGACAATGTTTTGTTTTGTTTATTTTCTTTTTATGACTTTCTTTTTCTATTCTGTTTATTCTTATTTTGTATCTGGTTCAGTAAAAAAAGAAAAAAACATTAATTCTTTGGAGATTATGTTCCATAATTCACAGGCATACCACATATCTGGGAGAATACAGGTTATTAAAACACACATGTTAAATTTAAGAAGACATTCTAAAGTACCATGAATTTTTTGAAATGAATTTGGGCTCTTTTCTTTCTCTTATTCAATTCTGGGCTGTTCATCTATCTTAGCAATGACTATACAAAATATACATACAGATGGATCTGCTTCCTGAACTGTACAGTGTATCAAGTTGTAACATTTGTGAAGTCTGGATTGTGAAGTTCCTTGAAGGTTAAAGACTTGGTCTTATTCGTTTTTAAAATTCATTTTCTTTTCCTTTTCTCTGATAAGGCTCTCAGAAAATGCTTGCTGAATTGTTGACCTGAAATGTAAGTATTCAGTGTATAACATCATCTTTTTTTCTTTTAAGTGTCTATTAAGCTGTGCAATATTCTCCCTTTGGAAGTTAAAATATCAGGCATTGGTTCTGGATAATTTTTTCCTCTTGAAAATCATTTCCTAAGAGCGTATTTGCTAGAATGTTCAATGTCTTTCTTTCTAATACCCATATTTAGTAGCTTTTCTGATTAGAGCTTAGGGGCCAACTTACAAAAGAATGAGAGAAGCAGGCTGGCATAGTGGGTAAAGCATTGGATTTGGAAATAGAGGATTTGGGTTTGAATCAAAACCACTTCAGCTATCTGAGCAGATTTCTTCATCTATAAAAACATGACTTCTAAAAGCTTTTCTAAACACTAAAATTTATGTTGAGAGTTCAGTTTGGGGTGGGTTAGAATAGGAGAAGCAAAAGGTTGATTACCTCCTTTTTTCAAATACATAAGAAATGTGAAGGAATGGAGCAGAGAAAGGAGGTCCATCTACCCTGGTGCCCAAAAAAAGAACTCTAAGAAGAAATATTGTTTAAATATTAATAATTATATATTGTTTCTATTCTTATTCCTTTAGGAAGCCAAATGAGCCTTTTTTTATGGCCTCAAACCAAATTAGCAACAAGAGTGGATTGGAGAGTGAGAGGATTTCATTCTTGTTTGCACATGTAAGATTACTTATCTTCTAGACTGACCTACATGCTTTCAATTAAACAATGATCAACTAACATTTATTAAAGTCATCCTGTGTGACATGCTTTATGCTTGTTTATGGGAATACAAAGGCAAAAATGATGTGTATATATATATACACATATATATATATATATATAAAGTGTGTGTATATATATATGTATACATATATACATATATATATAAAGTGTGTGTATATGTATACATATATATGTAAAACTATTTACAAAATAGATATAATTTTTAGGGAAAAATACTGGCAGCTGGGGAAAGAGGGCTAAGAACAGCTTTCTGTAGAAAGGTGAATTAAACCTTGAAGGAAGTAATGGATTCTAAGAGGTGAAATAGTGGAGGCAGTAAATTCCAGTAATTTGGAACAATGAGAGAGGGCAATGGGAGTATCACATGTAAGGAACAATACAGCCACTTTAGCTGGACCAGAGTATATATGAAGAGATGTAATAATACACATATTACACAACAATGCGTAATATGCCTGCAAATATAGGCTAGGACAAGGTTGAGGAAGGCAAAATAACCAAATTGAGGAGGGAATCATTGGAGTTTGTTGAGAAGGGGAAGGATATAGAATTGTTATTATGGAAATCACTTTGCCGCCTGAGTGGAAAATGGATTGGAGTGGATTCCCTTGAGGAAGAGAAACTAATTAGGAAGTTATTGTAATAGTCCAGATGAGAGTTGATGGAGACCTGAACTGGGGTGGTGGCAATGTAGATAAAGAGAAGGGATGAGTGTGAGAGAGACAGTGGTTTTGATGAGAAAATGACAAAATTTGACTTTTGATTAAATATGTGGGCTGAGTGAAAGGGAGGAGTTGAGGATAATTTCAAGGTTTCACACCAGGATGTTCAGAAGAATTGTGCTTCCCCTCCACAGAAACAGAGGAATTTGAAAGAGAGAGTGGGTTTTGGGGGTAGGGAAGCTGGGTTCTTTTTTCAACATGTTGAGTTTGACATTCCTACTAGATATCCAGTTTGAAATGTCTAATGCCCAATTCATGAAACATGGCTAGAGCTTCAGGAGACTAGGAATAAATATATACATATGTGAGTCATCAGTTTAAATGCTGTAATAAAATAATTGTGAACTAATGAGGTCACCAGAGCAGGTATGTAGAAGATAAGAAGAGATCCTAAGGCAGAGCCTTGGGGAAAACTTACAATTAGGGTATAGGATATGGATAATGATTCACCAAAGGAGACTAAAGAGTTCTGCCATAAGTAGAAAGAGAACCAAGAAGGAACAGTATTATAAAAACCCAGACTAGAGAGAGAATCCAGGAGGAGAGGTTGGGCAATAGAGTGGATTTTTTTTTATTAAAGCTTTTTATTTGCAAAACATATGTATGGGTAATTTTTCAACATTGACCCTTACAAAGCTTTCTGTTACAAATTTTCCCCCCTACTCCCCACCCCTCCCCTAGATGGTAGGAAGTCCACTACATGTTAATTATGCTAAAATACTTGAAAATTGAATATATGTATACATATTTCCACACATCTTGCTGTGCAAGAAAAATCGTGTCTACAAGAAAAAAAATCTGAGAAAGGAAACACAATGCAAGCAAACATCAATAGAGAGCATAAAAATGTTATGTTGTGGTCCACATTTCATATTCCTCTCTCTGGGTATATATGGCCTTCTTCACTGAACAATAGGAACTTGTTTGAATCACATCAATGTTGAAGAGAGCCATGTCCATCAGAATTGATCATCATATAGTAAATGGTTGTTGCTGTGTATAATGATCTCCTGGTTCTGCTTATTTCACTCAGCATCAGTTCATGCAAGTCTCTCCAGACCTCTCTGAAATCATCCTGCTGGTCGTTTCTTACAGAACAATAATATTCCATAACATTCATATACCATAATTTATTCAGCCACTCTCCAATCGATGGGCATCCCTTCAGTTTCCAGTTTCTAGCCACTACAAAAAGGGCTGCCACAAACATTCTTGCACATGTGGGTCTCTTTCCCTCTTCTAAGATCTCTTTGGAATATAAGCCCAATAGAAACACTGCTGGGTCAAAGGGTATGCACAGTTTGATAACTTTTTGAGCATAGCTCCAAATTGCTCTCCAGAATGGTTGGATCCATTCACAGTTCCACCAACAATGTATCAGTGTCCCAGTTTTCCCACATCCCCTCCAACATTCGTCATTATCTTCTCCTGTCATTTTAGCCAATCTAACAGGTGTGTAATAGTATCTCAGAGTTGTCTTAATTTGCACTTCTCTGATCAATAGTGATTTGCAGCACCTTTTTATATGACTAGAAATGGTTTTAATTTCATCATCTGAAAATTGTCTGTTCATATCCTTTGACCATTTATCATTTGGAGAGTGGCTTGAATTCTTAGAAATATGAGACAATTGTCTATATATTTTAGAAATGAGGCCTTTATCAGAACCCTTAAATGTAAAGATGATTTCCCAATTTATTGCTTCCCTCCTAATCTTGTCTCCATTAGTTTTATTTGTACAAAAACTTTTTAACTTAATATAGTCAAAATTATCTATCTGGTGTTCCATTAAGAGTTCCAATTCTTCTTTGGGCATAAATTTATTCCATCTCCACAGGTCTGAGAGGTAAACTATCCTATCCTCTAATTTGCTTATAATATTACTCTTTATATCTAAGTCATGAACCCAGTTAGATCTTATCTTCCACACTAGTTTCCAATTTTCCCAGCAGTTTTTGTAAAATAGTGAGTACTTATCCCAAAAGCTGGGGTCTTTGGATTTATCAAACACTAAATTGCCATAGTTATTGCCTAATTTGTCCTGTGATCCTATCCTATGCCACTGATCGACTACTCTATTTCTTAGCTAGTACCAAATGGTTAGGATGACCGCTGCTTTATAATATAGTTTTAGATCTGGTACAGCATTAATTCTCTTGAAATTCTTGATCTGCCAAAGCACCTCCCCGCAATCAGGGCAGAGTGTCCTGAGAGCCTCAGATAGTCTCCCCAGGTGTTTGGAATCTGCCACTCTATCTATGGATCTTCTCCATAATGGAGAAGATCTACGATCTTCTCCAAAATGGATTAGACTAGTCTGTTGACAACTATACAGTCTATCATTGGCCCATACCCCAGTTTTTATAGGTTGGTGAGGCCTTGTTTTGTTCTTCCAGGATCATCTTTGAGAAACTGAGATTATTACAGTGAAGATTCTAAGATCTTTAGCTTTGAGTCCCTACCACAAAGGGATTACACCATAAGACTTTGAAAAACAAAGAGATATTTAAAAGTTTGTTGGGGCCAGCTGAATCATGCCAGTTAGGTAGGTGGCTACTTGTTTATTTTGCCTATTTACTCGTACACATTTACCTAAATTTCTTCAAAAATACCAAAATATCTATTATGGGTCAATGACCTGTTCAAGAAAGAAATTTCATGAGAGTCTATTTAATTTTAAAACTCTTTTAATCTCTAGTGCTTAACATATAATAAATGCTTATGAAATGAATTAGGAACAGGTTTGTTATTTTTTAATCATTTCGTGCAACTCTGTAACTCCTTTGGGGTTTTTCTTGGCAAACATATTGGAAGAGTTTGCCATTTCCTTATTCAGCTCATTTTACAGATGAGGAAACTGAGGCAAACAGGATGACATGACTTGCTCAGGGTCACACAGTAAGTGTTTTTGGCTGGATTTGAATTCATGTCTTCCTGATTCCAGGCGTTGCACTCTATTTATAGTGTGACTTAGGATCAAAACAATTAAATTCTGTCATCATTTAGACCATAGTTCATGGATATGGAGCCAGAGAAGAGAGGTTCAAATATTTACTCCTTGTGTGACCTTGGACAAGTAACTTTCCATTTCTATAAAAAGAGGATGATGGAATAAGTCAGGAAATTTTAACCTCCTTTTAGATTATGGACCCCTTTGGAACTCTAGTATCAGAAGTATATTTTTAAATGCAAAACAATTAAATACTTAAAATCAGAAAGTAAACCAACTATATTGAAATAAAGTTATCAATCTTTTAAAGTTCACCATATCTATGCTAAGATTTCCTGAATTAGATGATTTATAAGGGATATTTTAATTTTGAAATCCTATAATTTTGTGCTCATTTAAACAGCAATTGAAAGTTGGAGTACTTGGGGCAGCTAGGTGGTGCAGTGGATAGAGCACCAGCCCTGAAGTCAGTAGGACCTGAGTTCAAATCTAGTTTCAGACACTTAACACTTTCTAGCTGTGTGATCCTGGGCAAGTACTTAACCCCAATTGCCTCAGCAAAAGAAAAAAAAAAAAGTTACAGTACTTGTATATTGATTCAGTATCTCTGACATTTGGCTTAGAAATTCCTCTTATTCAAAAGCAAGTTCCAGGTTTCTCTTCTAATGATTATTTTACTGGTGTCAAATGAGCCATTCGTTGCACGATTTCCAAAAGAAAAAAAAAATTCTCAACCACTCAAAAGGCATCAAATTACTAAAGGGTGAAAGGGTGATGTGGGTAACTGCAAGATTGTTAATGTTTACTCTTCATTGCCACCTGCTGGTAAATGTAGTCAAATCTAGTTTGACAGAAGGAGGAAAAGAAGTCATTTCAGAATTCCAGGGAAAAGGACAAATAAATAGCTTACTACATGAAAATTTTATACCAATCATCGTAATCATTATGGAAAATGATTTGATTTTTTGGAACTAGGAAATTCAGTAGAAAAAGATCTGTGATTACATACCATTTTAAAGTGCTTTACACATGTTCTTGATTTCAATATACACATATTGCTAGTGCTAGTATTCATGCTAGTGCTGTGAAATGCAAATAATTTTAAGACTTTAAGAAGCTAAAAATCTAGTTAGGAATACAAGAATAAGACATTTGAAACAATCTAAAAACAATTAATTATGTGGTATTGACTATACAATGACTTATAATGACTTTCTTCTGAGGAGGGTAACAAGGATGGTGGAAAACCTCAAGATCAGGCCATGCTTGATTTGTTGATGGAACTGTCAATGTTTACCCTGAAGAGGGAAAGATTTAAGGAAGATGTGATTCCTTTTTTTTCATACATTTGAAAGGACTATCACATGGGAAAGAAATTGCTTCAGAAAATAAAACTGGAGCCAATATGTATATTTTTTAAAACTTCCTAATTATTAGAACTATTAAAAATGGAATGAATGAAATGAATCATGTTGAGATCATTGAAATTCCTACAAATAGAAGTCTTCAAAGAAAGACTGGATAGTCATGTGATGGATATATTTCATGATGAATTTCTGCTTAGCTATGAGTATGAATAGATGACTTTTAAGTTTTCTTGCAAGTCTGAGATCCCATGATTCTAATTAAGGGAAGAGAGAGATAAATATGGGTTGGAGTGACTTGGAATTTAACTGAAGTTCCTGAATACATAGAAATCATGGACAACTTTCTGAAACCATATTTGCTAAATATATAAAACTATATATTTCTGATTCTTGGGACTAAATCCTTAGCATAGGAGTTACTTTGCCTTTATAGTTTAGAAATGAACTAGATATCAAACAAATGCAATGCATCAAAGAACTTTATGGCTTACAAACACAGAATAATGAAAGACTAGGACTCTGTGACAATACCACATATTCATATAGCAATGTTTGGAGAGCGTTTCTTATAATTGCATGAAATGTTGTACAAAGTAATCTCAATCATAAAACAGTAGAGACAAGACTAAATAAAGGTGTACTGTGGTCTGCTCATACTGTCTCTTGGTGATATTACATTTTCATTGTGGGCATTTACACAATAGTAATTGGCAAATACTGTTGGCAACAGTAATTGGCAAAATCAGTACTTTTGTAGATTGTCTAAACTTAATAATGCAGATTAACTTTAAAATATGTCCTGTACACGTTTTTGAGAGTTTATTAAATATTTTACAAATATATCCCTGATAGGATTTAACCCCATTTCTTCTGAGTTACACTACATCCTAAAATTACCAAATCTTTTATCAGTTTTACACAATTGTCCCCTGTTGGACTAAACACAGCAGTGGCCCCTTCATATTTACAGAGGTTCCTTTGGATTCCCCAGCCATTTCTAAGACAGTTAACCTGAAAAGTAATATCTAATTCATGACAGCCTTGTGTAGATTGCAGTTTAAGATCTTCATGACTCTTCAAGCCCTGGCATTTACACATAGGCTATGATTGAGTTTCCTCAATCAATTTAAAAACATTTCCTGGGCAATATCATTCAATATCATCCAGTGGCTTCCTAAGACATCTACCTTGAACATGTACTGTCTCATTTAGTTTCAAGATTGATTCAATGAAAATGTTTAGGCCTTTCTCACACCTATTTCATAGCTCAGACTGATGGATTCAGATGAAAAGTTCATATCTTTGTAATTATTGTAAGGTGGTGATACAGGATATCCATCACACAATAGGAAGGAGTCAGGTGGCAAAGATATTTGCATTTCAAACTGAAGAAATTTTATTTGCTCCTAGAGGCAACAGGAAATTGCTTGAGTTTATGAAGTAGGGAGGTGCTGTTACACATGATCAAATCTTTGCTTTGGTACAACCACTATGACATTTCTTTGATGAATGGATTAGAGTGGGGTGCCATCATTGCAGTAGCAGCAAGAAGGAAGTCACTTAGAAACCAAGGGCCACTTAGATTTTTGTGGTTTGCCTCCTCCAAATATCTTTTATTTTTATCATTTAAAAATATTTTCATTATATTTGTCTCCTCCAAATATCTTTTATTTCTATAATTGATATCTTTATTATTAAAATATCCAACAACTGGGTTTGAAATTTCCCTTACTTAGGCTAATTCTTGGACAGCAGACATGGTTCATCATTAGAACTATATTTTAGAAAAATTATGTAATATTCTCCCCATGCTTCATTTTTCTTATTTTTGAAGTATAACATTCATTCTAGCTCTAGTTCTATGATCCATCTGAGTTAAATGAGGATATGTTTGTTTGCTCTCAATAAATGTTTTAAAATTAGGAACATTATTTCTGTAATAGTTCACTTTTTGAGATACTTTTACTTTAATATATATGCATATACCTCTATGTGTGTGTATTTTCTATTCTTCAGCAGTGCCTTACCAGTGCTCATACCAGATACCTTCAGTAGTGATCATACCAGATACCTAATAAATTGTTTGTTTTTCAATTATTTTTTTTCCTAAGGGAAAAGTAAAGAACTAGGAAGGAAAAAAAGAAGTTCTGATGTGTGTCTGAATATCTTTGGATTCAAAATCCAGACTCTTCAAACACTATACTCCATTTTTCAACTCTATGCATTTGCATTGACTGTCCTTGAAACCTAGAATACTCACCTTCCTCCCTTCCTATCATTAGCTTCCTGAGCTCCCTTTAAGACTCAACTTTAATCCCACCTACTTCAGGAGGCCTTTCTACCTCATTCCCAATCTCTCAGAGTTTACCTCCCATTTATATGGGATTTTGTATATACCTAGTTATTTTCTTGTTGTTTCCCTCATCAGAATGTCAACTCTTTGAAGGTGGAGATGGTGTTTTTTCCCCTTTTTTTTGTATCTCCAATGCTGAGCTCAGTGCCTGACACATATTATATGCTTAATAAATGATTGTGATCTGGCTGACTTTTTAGTATTTTTGGCAGATGTTGTCTACATTTTTTGGCTACTCCTAGAGTTGGGAGTCAAAAATTCTCTTTTTTCCCCTTTACAATCCCAGAATCAACTTTTAAACTTAGGCAGAATAGGCAGAAGTTTTTAACTTAAGAGAAACTTTTCTGCCCTATCTAAACCATTTACTTCAAATTAGATAGATTTAATCAGATTTCTTTCTTAACGTCTAACACAAAGTCAATCCTCTCTTCATTAACCAAAACCCTGCTAGAGATTTTGTTTTTAACCAGTTAAATTTTTCATTGGCAGACTTAAGGCACTATGAGATTTTGATAGTTAAATGGCTGCTGCATGGCTTTTGGAAGAAGAAAGTAAGGCAAATTCTGATCCCAGGCAAAAAGTGTCTTTGAGATCCCCTAAGCTTTGCAGCTGACTGATGTTTTCCATTCTTCCACCTCCAGAAATTTGGTGGTCTCATAATATACTAAACCATTCACTTTAGCCCTATACCTGAATCAAAGTCTGTGAGATCTTGGGCCATTTACTTTATTTTCCCAGATTTCAGTTTCCTCATCTGTAAAATAAAGGCATTAAATGACCTCTAAGGTCACACTACTAGAATGTTATAATAGATTACAGCAGACTTCCTGTATTTTTTTGGAAATACATTTTATAGGTATACATAGCTTGCTTAAGGTTATCCTTTCCTACTTGACTCTACCTCTGGACTCTTGAGGACCAGATTCTGTCCTGAGGGGAGTTTGAGCTAAAGAATCAGAGTACTCTCATTTTTCTATTTATTTTTTTCTGGGGTTTGTTGGTTACATACCAAAAATTGCTAAATTTTGCAGGAAATTTTATATTTTGCCATTTTACTGAAGTTATTCTTTCTCTCTTTCTTTTCTTTCTTTTTTCTTTTTCTTTTTTCTCTCTTTTTTTTTTTTTTTTTTTTTTGCTGAGGCAATTGGGATTAAGTGACTTGCCCAGGGTCACACAGCTAGGAAGTGTTAAGTGTCTGAGACCAGATTTGAACTCAGGTCCTCCTGGGAGACTTCAGGGCTGGTGCTCTATCCACTGCACCACCTAGCTGCCCCCGAAGTTATTATTTCTATAAATTTTTGTTGAATTACTAGGATTTTCCAAATTAATATTTCATGGACAAAAGTCACATTATAGTTTCTTTTTTGCCTATTCTTATTGTCTCTATTTTTTGTTGTCTTTTTGCTATAGCTAGTATCACGAGAACAATATTAAATAATAATGGTGATAATAGACATCCTTGTATTATAGCTAATGAATGGGAAGAGTTTGATATTACTTCAAAAGGAAAACAACTACAAATTAACTAAATTATAGGATCAGGTTCCTGTTTCCCCCTGCCTTTCCTCCCTAGCAAACAATTCCCAGGGGTATGGTGAATAGGACAACTCTGGGAATGTATAGAACAAACTGACCTGGCTCTTATCTACCCAGTCCATATGTTGAGAACACATCTCAGGGTCAGTAAAAGACATGTCTTTGTCCAAATCTTAAACTTATGTGTTGTTTCTATTTCCCACTGATCCAACACCTGTTTCCCTAGCCAGCACTGCTTGTTTTAATGATTGATACTTCCTAATATAGCTTAGAATGTAACGCCATATTCTTAGCTAATGAGGATGAGCCAGCAAGAAGGGGTAGGGGTTAATGTTGCATCAGGAAACATATATATTGTCCCTGCTGCCTATGCTAGTCATCTCACTTCCACCTCTTGTATGATGGGGGTGAAGCCCAATTCTCATAAGAAACAGAACTTTTTCTTTATACTTTGAGAGATCTCTGAAATTTACTGGGTGGGTTATGTACCACACAGTTTGGGGGCTCTGCCCAGGATCACGTGATCATTGGGGGGTCACCAGGCTCTTGGAACTTGGCAAAAGACACCCTGCCCAATTTTGGCAGTTTGCCATGGTTTGGGAGTTTTTATCCCCCACTTTGAGCAAAAGTGACCTGAAGCAGAGAGACTCTGTGTAAAGTGAAAGTGAATCCTCTTTTTTTTCCCCCTCACTCCCACCTCCTTGAAAAGCTCATCACACCAGTGAAAGGATACAGTCAACAACTCTGCACAGAATCCAAAGACAGATAAATTAGACCTTGGAATCTGAGCGCACTAGATTCCTGGAAGGGTCAGAATTGCTTGCTCATTTGGGTGACTGAGGGTTTGGGATTGACCCCACCGAATTGGGTGTGAGAGACTGGGATCTAAGCACACCTGATCCAGAAAAGTCTTTTCAACTATTCAAAATGGGAGGGCACAGTCCAAACCTCTCTCCACAGAAAAGAATGATTAAATGGGGTGGCTGCTTCCAGGGCTAATTGGGTATGTCCAATTTAACCATGTGTGTCTGTGTAATTTTTGTGTGTCTGTCTGTTTTGCATTCTGTGTTCTGTGTTAAAAGTTAGCAAGCTTGTGATGTGTTGTTGGTTTGGAAAAGACCAGGCTAAATTGTTGAAATTGCTGGAATTCAGAGTAGTAATTCTTTCAGAGTGGCTCAAGACAAGATCTTTAACTGAAACCACTCTAGATGGGTCAGTGTATTGGCTTTTGATCCTGGTAAAGTAATTTGGGAGCTAATTCTGGGGTCCTTAGCCCAAGGAAAGAGAATCTTTTTCTTTCTGAGTCTGGCTGACTGCCTCAGCTTTGCAGAAGAGCAAGGAGCCTGTAACTTTGTTATCAGGCCTGTGGAATCCTGCCAGGAAGAATCTCAAGGTAAAACCTAGGAAGGGGTGCTTAACTCTTTCCTGACTTACAAAAAGAAGTTTGTGGGAATTAGAAAAACAACTAAAAAGAAATTCTGCTTGAATGGGAGACCTAGGTAGATGTTAGGGAATCTTACAAACTGCTTAATTTTAAAATAATTTAAAATTTGTATGTGTGTTAAAATTGAAAACTTAATTGGTTGTGATAGATTGATTCTGCTCTATTTGAACCGATAAGCAATAGGTTCTTTCTGAGATTGTAGAACCCAGATTTAGTTTGTTATCTAGTATCCTGGTGCGAGACAGGGAAAAATGAAGAATTCACAGAAGGGAACAATCAATGTGTATATATATTCTTTAACTATCAGCTAGAGTAAAAGATGCCTTATAATCTTCAGTTTGTCCTCCCAGAGGTCACATGGCAGGAGACAAGGACATACTATTTAGATCATAATTGTCCAAAAAAGGGAATGAAATTATTGCAGCCAATCAAAGAGGTAAAGGGAGGGATTAATGATTTTTGAAGATTGGGAGGGAATAAAACTGCATATGTAGGCTAGGAATGGTGGCTCTCCTCCCTCAGAGTACTTCTCTTTTGCTGGGGGGGGGGATGAAAAGGTGGGGGGGACTTGGACTGCTGGAATTTCATGAAATTCTAATTAAATATTTTTCTGCTTTTCACTTTGAGAGACCTTTGAATACTCATTTTGTGTGAGGGTCTGCACATCCCACACAGTTGGAGGCTTTTCCAGGATCAGGATCTTTGTGCATCCTGAATAGAGACAGGTGCACCCACAGAGTGGTTTTTCTCCTTTGGTCTCTGGCTCTGGGTGTGCAGGCTTTCTCCCTTCTGAGACAACAGACCAAGGCAGAGGACTCAGTGAAAAGCAGAATTGAAGATTAGATAAGAGGAGTCCTGACAGGCAGCACAGTCAGACCTACACATGTAGGTAAGCACTCAGGAAACTGGGGGCCTGTTTTCCGGGTTTAGACAAACCCAAGGGACTAGCCCTACTAAATTTGCTAATTGGGGACTGCTTCTGACCTCAACGATTCCTGAGGGGAGGCTTTCTCCAGTGACTGGGGTGTGTGGGGGGGTGGCCCCCATCTATAATTTGGCTTAGGGCCAAGTTGAAAATATGGGAAAGATGCAGTCCAAACAAGGTCAGGACCTTAGGTCAGGGAATTCCAGTCGAAAATTGGGACAAAGTCCCAAAATACAAGGGAAAAGTAAAAAAAAAAATAAGGGGGGGGGGCATTGCTGCTTTGTTTGGGGAGGACAAGATCAGGGTGAAGGAGTAATTAGGCCTAAATGGGAAAAGTCCCTTCAATCTCCACCTTTTTTTGACATACTCCTCCTAGCGACAAAAGCAACTCCAGTGAGGAGACTGAATTAGCTGAAGAAAGCCAATGTACTTAACCAGTCCATTAGAATAATTGTTGGAAGTCTGACTATTGATCAGTAGGGAATGAAGACAGAGCAAAGATAGTTTCTTTCTCCCCCTTTCCGGCTCCCTGACTGCAGTAGTGAACTCGGGGCCAGGGAGAGAGAAAGAAACTTTGCCCAGTTAGTTTAATGAAATTCGTTATTTGGGATGCAATAGTAAGAGTGGTTTTTATATTGGAAATTTAAGAGACTCCACAATGGGTTGTTTCCATGTTGGTGCTTGACATAAATGCTTGTGGTTTTCAACTTGTGCTTAATTGTAACCTGTTTGCGCTAATTTGAAAGAAAAAGGAAGAGAAAAAGTTTAGCTGTTTTAAACCCTGGCAGAGAGAGAGACAGCCCAATAAAGTCTTATCTAATTTAAGATGCTGCTGTGCCTGGGGGAGGTGAGAGAGAACATAGGAAACTGCTGTTTATTAGCTTTTAAAAATTTGGGAAAAGTTTCTGGGAATCAGTTTAAATATGTGTGTATATACATATATATCATATATATACACATATTTATGTGTGTATGTGCATACACGCACACACAACCAAATGGTAATCCATTTTGTTTGCAACATATAATTGGAATTTTAGAAAATTTACTTAAGTGGAAAAAGTCATATCCTTTTTTGATCTATTGATCAATTTGGTCTATTGAATTTTGGGGAACTTAGTTTTTAAACTCTGAAACTATGGGAGATAATTGTTGCCTGGTGCATGTTATTTCTGTTTATTCTGGGTATGAGATCTTAGGAATTTGTTTGAATAGTTGATCTTTTTAGCATTGAAAGAGAAATTTCTAAAAGCTGTATGTGATTTGAGTTAGTTTAAGAGTAGCTTTTTCAAAACACTTATGTGTTACCTTCTGAAAGATATTTTGGGTAATTTGTAAGCATTATAAGTTATGCTTTCAATGTTGTCATGCTGAACATGTGTGTGAGTTTTATGAAGTTTTTAGCTATTCACTATATTGTGAATCTTAAAGTTTAAATTTTTGAAGCAAGTGGAAATGAAGAAGAGTCAATTTAAAAACAAAAGGAAAGGAAAAATATATATATATATATATAAGAAGGCAATTTAAAGAAACCCACACTGCCTGCTTTTCTAAGAGATGAAAGGAGCGAGTAGCATCCGGGGTTGAGAGAGATGGAAAAGGGAAGGGAGATATCCTTATGAGGTTGGAGCCTGCCTTTGACTGGCAGATTGGATTTTGGGGGACATGGCACCCTAAAAAGTTAGCTATGAGAAGTGGGAGTCAGGAAACATGGTGTGGTTGATAGAAATGCCATGTGGCGTGGGGGGAAAAGGCAGCCAAATGGGAAGATCCTTCCCAGGTGATAATCTAATTCCCTTTCCCCCACTAAGTGTGATATAGCCGCTTTTTTAAGGAACTGCAGCTCTTTGCTGATTGAAACATTAATTGATTATATTGTTTAAAGGAATAGCCTACATTTATATGGTGTTAATTACTTAATGTTTTATTTCAATCTGATCTGATAGGTTTGGGGCCGTTTCCAAAAAGGTTTGTAGGGATTCCTCAATTGGAGGAAAATGACTTAATAATTTCTCCATTCTTAAAAAGAAATTATTAATGGTAAATCCAAAAGATTCTTTTATGTGGAAATAGAATATTCTGTATGAGTTTTAATTGATTGTATTGAGTCATCTTGAAATTATATTCATTGTCTAGGGGAACTCTGAGAATAGTAGTTTTTGCCTTTCTCCTTTTGAATGTTTCTGTTATAGATAACATGCAATTTAAAAATTTTTTTATGTATTGAGTATTTTAAAAGCAAAGTGATCTGTAATGCTCATCTTATGAAACATCTACTTTGATATGAGAGAGAAGTCCCAGAAAGTTCGTGGGACAAATCTCTTCACTGTTATCAATATAAGGTAATGGTAAATGCCTGTTTAGGAATTCGTCTGAAGCTTTGGTTACTGAGATTTGTTATTGGAGGTAAAATTTCTTGGGCTTGTAGTTAATATTATTTGGGAGTTTTAAAGCTCCACTTTCTATAAGTTACTGGGACAATTACCTGGAGTAAACCCGAGTTCAGGCTATTTTATACTGTGTCCTGTATGTGCTGAAGAATCAGTTTTGACTGATTATGTTATGTTATAGCCATGTCCCTGTTTTTCCTCCTGTAACTAATTTCTATGATCAGAGCAATAGTCAATAGGAATCATTGATGCAATTTAATTATGTCATACCTTGCTGTTTCCAATCTGGTTATATGTAATCATTATATTTAGGCAAATGAGTATTTAGCCCAGTCATCTGTCTGTTACTAGATATTTATGTCGGTAGGTATTCTGGTCTATGAAAAGACAATTAGCACAATTATCTGAGAGACCTAACTGCTTTTTGTTTATGGGGATTGCAGCTGACAGGTCTTTGTCTGTCCTGTGAGACAAACTTGTCTCCTTGCATGGGAAGTTGCTGGTACATCTATGCTGGCTTCTCCACATTTTGCCAACTAGTCTTTCTGTCTCAGACTGTTCTAACCTTTATTTGTTAGATTTGTTTTTTTTCTAGATTTTGGTTAAGTTACAGCCTTACGAACCAGCTTTTGAATCAAGATCACTGCTTGCTTTCACCACACCCAATCCCCTCCCTGGAGAAGAAGTTCACTTCAGCCCTCTCAGTATGAAGCAGTTTTTTTGTTTTTTTTTTTAAAGAGACATCACTCCTGCTCCTAATGGACATTGTGACTTATTAATTTGGGGGAGGAGGGGACTGAGGGTGGTTGGTAATTGACTGTTAAACTTTGACTGTGTATTACTGTACAATCCTGATTGGGTCCCCTGTGACTGTGTATTATTGTACAATCCTGATTGGTTCCCCTATTGCTGTATTTTGGATTTAAGGATGGAAAATGTTGGGTTAAGATTTGGGGTGACTGGGGCAGCTAGGTGGTGCAGTGGATAGAGCACTAGTCTTGAAGTCAGGAGGACCTGAGTTCAAATCTGGTCTCAGACACTTAACATTCCCTGGCTGTGTGACTCTGGGCAAGTTACTTAACCTCAATTGCCTCCACACACACACATAAAAAAAAAGATTTGGGGTGACTGTTACTGTAATGGATAGTTTGTATCTGCATTATCTAATTGATCACAATGTTCCCTTTAGGATATGTAATTGTTTGAGGGGTCTTGAGTTCCAGAATGGACAACCCCTACTATACCTGTCTGTTCTATGAGATGAACTTGACAACTAGAGCCCTTTTTACTCTTCCTTCAATGATTCCTTTGGTGGAAAAAAAAAAGTGGTGGGGGGAAGGAATGAGAAATAGTAATCAGGAAAGCTAGTGGATTTTTCCCAAAAGTACTTGACAAAAAAAAAAGGGCTGATGCCCCTAGTTTCCTATTCATTTGGCCTTAGGCACTTCTGTCCCTTCCCCAACCCACCAGTTTAAATGGAAGCCCCTACAGCAGTCCATTTTTCGTTTTTCTCTGCCTACTTGATTTATTATTTAAACCCCAACTGGACTATGATTGCTTGTTCTGCTTTAACTTTGAATCCCCTTATTCTGTTAGAATTGCCCTGGCAGACTCAGTTTCTAGGACCATTTTCTGATCCACTTCTCCAGTCCTGTAACCCCAGTTCCTTAATTGGTATTTCAGCATCCTCCAAGAATGTCTGGGGTACCAGACCTCTGAGTTTGTGGTTTGCTGCCTTGATGGTCTGATTAAGTGTGCATACTCTGACCATTTCTGTAGCAGTGTTCCCCAGCCTGTCTGTTGTTCTGGGCAGGGACAGGTGGAGCAATTTTGGGCCTCACCCTTCCCCCTTGGAGTCTCTGACAGCCTGTGCAGCCCTGGAAGGGCTAGCACAAGCTGCCTTGGGCACTGCTCCCTTGGCAAGCAGAGAGTTAAGTGCACAAACCACTGCAGACCTAACTCTGAACTGTCCATCTCAAACTGGGTTCCCTGGCTGAGATGGAGCTCCAGAACTGCAGAGGACCTGACAAGCTGGCAACAGGGAGGACTACGGAAGGCTGCTAACAGCTCTAGGGTTATTAGGGAGAGATTTGTCCTAACAGTAGGTCCTTGCACCTTTTTCTAGTTTTATTTTGGTTTATCTGCTCCTGGTAGGGTTGGTCAAAATTATGGTGTTAAAACCTTCCAGGTATCTGGGGGAAGGTGATTCCATGATTTGACTATTCAGGAGAGAGAGTATGGAATGTTGTGCCACAGTTCCATGTCTTAGTTTCCCCAATTGTTCTGTTCCAATTTCCTTTAATTGTTCTGCCTTGGTAGCAAACACTCTCTTCTCCCTCCCCCACCTTTTCTGACCATCAGGAATAATTGCACTTTTCTGTGGACCAAATTGAGTCTGCAGAAATAGTTAAAAGTTATTGAAGTATTTAAAAACTTTTTCTTTTTTAGCAGATTCTGGGATTTTTGAGAATAAATTCTAAATTGTTTGGCACTATCAGCTAAATTGAGTTCCTCTATTGTGTTCTTAATTAGGCCTAATTTACATGATTAAAAGCTTTCTGAGGGAAACTGCCAAAGGAAAAAAACTTGCCCTCTCTGGAATTTTCCAAGCTTTTCAGGTTTGTGAAATCTATTTTGGCTAGGGAGCTGTCCCTGGCTGGTCTGAATTCTTCTGAGGTTTGCATGGTGCCCCCACATCTTTGACATGGGCCCCTTCCTCAGCATTTCTGGCATAGAGAGTGAGACAGCCACTGGGCCACTAACCTGGACACCTGGGTCCAAATTTCTCTGACCCTCTTCCCCCAGGGTCCTAGAGTCTGTCAATTTCTTAAAGCCCTGTGGTCAGACTTGAAAGGGCAGTTTTCTGCTATCTTAAGTTTTGGGGCTGTATATGTTTAAATTGGAATTCTGATTCTGAAATTGTATGGGATAATTACTATTAACTCATGCATGCTAAAATTGTGATCTTGTTTATTCTGTTATTAGAGTTTAGAAATGTGTGCATTAATATTGAAGTATTGTTGCTAGAAATTTAAATCTACATTTGATTTGATTTTAAGTTAAAAATTTTGGTTTTCTTGTAATTTACCTAGAGGTCACATGTTTGTATCTCCTAATTAGATGAAATATATTTAAGCTATTATGTTGCTTGATAAATTGTATATTGGGTAATTTGTAAAAATTGTATGGGCTGTGCTTTAGCATTTTGTTAGCCCAGCTGGATACATGGCATAAATTTTGTCAAATTTGGTCCAAAGCAATTTAGAATCTTAAAGTTTTGTCTTCCTTTCTCCCTTTAACAAAGAAGCAAAAGAAAAAAAAATTTGGCATAGAGGGATGTGTGTAATTGCAAAGCAAATTGTGTCAGAAGGGTGTGTAATGTGTTTAGAGAAATGGGAAGGTATTGAGGTGTCCCTCTGGAGAGAGAGGAAGCCTGGCTCCAAAATATTTAGGGTAGATTTTAATGAAATGATACCAGTGGGGAAACTGAGGTAGAGGGGATATGTGGAAGCTTTCCCCTGAGCTCTGCTGCTTTAAGAGGGGTTAGGGGAATAACATTGAAACAAATTGTACCTAAGTATTGTGTGGGACCAGTACAAGGCCCCATTTCCCAAATTAACTAATCAGAGACATCTTCAGGTACAAAGAGAAAGTACTTATTTAATCCCTGCAGGGAGAGGCCCAGACACCCAGCTAGGAGCCATCCCAACTCCAGCCATGTGCTCCTGGAACCTGCCTGCTTCCACCCTGTCCAAGATTTAAAAGCAAAAGACCGAGCCTTTTCATTGGATAGACTAAAAGGAAGCAACCCTCCTTGACCAATGGTAACCAATGTTGTCTGCTACCTGTGGGTCATATCACTCCTCATGGGTGTGACTTGAGGGCCTGACCGTTAGAGATTACTTGACTCGTAATCTAGAGTCTAAGACTGGGAATAAGTATTATGTGACTTCTTGAAATCTGAGCCCCAAGACCTCACCTTCCCACTCTAGGTATAGGATCATGTGACCCAGTCTTAATACTGAGAAAGCTTCATCCAATCAGTCCCATTCAGTATGGATAGGTAGAGATTATTGATTCTGCTGAAGGAACATATTTTATTTTTAAAGTTTTATAAGAAATAACGGAAAAGGATTGCAAATTGAATGGCAGTTCTATACAACTAGGCATCTGTCCTCATCAGGGGATATGGAATGAATGAATCAGATTCTTAAGAAAATGATTACTAACTTGTCTTGGACCAAATGTTTGCTTATTGCTTTGTTAAAGAATTAGAACTTCCCAGAAGTGAACTGGGACTTTCCTCATATAAGAATGGTGTATTTTATTTGGGAGGAGAAAGGGAAAGATCCTCTTTTGAAACAAAGGATAAGTTTTTAAGGAGTTATATACTGGCAGTGTCCTCATCCCTTTTTAGCCCTTAGGAAACGATTGCTGACCCAGAAACACCTTTGCAATTTGCAGTTTGCAGGAGAATGAGCACTTAATCCTGGAAGAAACAGAGTGGGAAGTATCTTACCAAACATTACAGATAACAGAGACAGCAGTCTGGAGGCTGAGAACACCAGACTTACAGGACTCTGTGGAGGAAACTCAAGAATGTACTTTTTTTTTTATTAAAGCTTTTTATTTTTCAAAACATATGCATGGATAATTAATTCTCCAACATTAACTCTTGCAGAACCTTGTGTTCCAATTACCCCCCTTCTTCCAGATAGCAAATAGTCCAATATATGTTAAACATTGTAAAAATATATGTTAAATCCAGTATATGCATACATATTTATACAATTACCTTGCTGCAGAAAAAAATCAAACCAAAAAAGAAAAAAATGAGAAAGAAAATAAAATGTGATCAAATAAGAAAAAGAGTGAAAATGCTTTGTTGTGAACCACACTCAATTCCCACAATCCTCTCTCTGGGTGTAGATGGTTGTCTTCATAACAAGACCATTGGAACTGGTCTGAATCATCTCATTGTTGTAGAGAGCCACATCCATCAGAATTGATCATCATATAGTCTTGTTGTTTGTTATGTATAATGTTCTCCTGGTTCTGCTCATTTCACTCAGCATCAGTTCATGCAAGTCTCTCCAGGCCTCTCTGAAATCGTCCTGCTGGTTGTTTCTCACAGAACAATAATGTTCCATAACAAAAAAATAGACTATTAAGGACAATTTATAACCTCTAAAATTGATTTTGCAATTAGGAATGTTTTGATGGGAAGATTTGTGCTTAAAGGAATTTTAACTATTGGTGGTGTAATTGTTATTTATATTTCCAAAAAGTTTATAGAGACTCCTCATATGGAGGAAGTTGAATTAACATTTTTTTAGAATAAAGAAATTATTGCTATTAATTCTGATAAGGTTCTTTTATGTGAAGTTATGATATTCTATATTTTGTAATGAGTTTTAATTGATTGTATTGAGTCATCTTAAAGTTGCACCCATTATTTAAAGGGACTCTGAGGATAATAGTTTTTGCCTTTGTCCCTTTGAATATGTTTCTGCTACAGATAATATGCAATTTAGATTTTTTCTATGTATTGAGAATTTTAAAAACAAAATGATTTGTGTAATATTGAATTTAAAACCATCTACTTAGATATGAAAGATAAGCTGTGAACTTTTTAGGATGAATCTCTTACTATTATCAATGTAAGGTCATAGTCAATACCTATTTAGGATACATGATCCTTGAGAGCTAATCTGAAGCTTTGATGAATAAGATTTGCTATTGGAGATAAAATCTCCTGGGACTATAGCTGATATTATCTGACATTGAAATTCAGGTATGACTGTCTGATGGATCATCAAGCCAGTAATCCACCATCTGAAAGATATATGCCACAAACTACTCACAGTGTGATCCTGAATTGTTACTGGTGGAAGTTAGTATCTGCGCAAGAGTTGTGAGGACAACCTTGGCCTCTGCTTAAGGAGGGATCCTTCTGACTCAGTTTCCCAGTGGTGGTCTTTTGAATTAGAATCCACCTGATTATTCCTGAGTGTGGCTTAAATTGGAATTGTCACTTCCTGATCAATTGAAACCTGGGACAATTACCTGAAGTAAAACTGAGTTAAGGATGCTTTATCCTGTATCATGTATGCGCTCTCAGGCCAAGACCTGAAGGACCAGTTCTGATGCTATTTAAATCAGGTCCCTGCTTTTTTTCTCTTATGGCAAATTTTTAAAATCAGAGCAAATGGTCAGTAGAAGCCATGAGCACAATTCAAAAAAAAATATATGGTCATTATATCCTAAAGTAGGTAAGTAAGTATTTGGCCTAGTGATCTATCTGTTGCTATGTGCATATATTTGACTATTTAGTTGAATATTTCTCTTTCTGACTTTTATTGTAGGCATCTTTATTTGAAAAAGGTTACCTACTCCAATTATTGGGGGGGGGGGGGTGCAATGACTGGTTGGAATGATACCTGAGCTCAAGAAGAAAACTAATCAAAAAGATGTCTGTGGAAGGCTATCCTTATAGGACTTGGTTCGATCCTCCTATTCCAAATCTGTATTATCCAAGATGATTAGAATGAAGGGCAAGGAAGGGAAGAACCTGTTTGGATGATTTCATAGCTACTATTTCCATAAGAAAAGTCTGTTTCTAGGAGAAAGTACTATTGTTTTGGTAAAAACCCTGCTTAATTCAGTTAATGATTCAAATAGCTCAAAATAGTCTTAACAAGATGTTGGGTCCCACAGATGGCAGATAGCAGGGGCAGAGTTTTGAGGACACTCGGAGGTGCATTCTGCCTAGGCCCAACCCTCAGGAGGTCAGGGATGGTATTGAGTATGTCTCAGTAACTAGGAAGAGCCTCCTCACCCCTGTTATACTGTGAATGGGGCTCTTTCTTGCTGGATCACATGGAGGAGGGGATTACCCTCCTGGATTACATGGAATAGGAGATTATATAAGAGAGTAAACAAAGACGCCAGGGGGCACTATCAGCATTTGGGTACTATCTGTACTAGGGCAGTATCTACACTAATGGCACTAACTTAGCAGGCAGCCATGTAACATCAAGCACTGCCTGGGGCACTCTTGGCACTTAGGCACTACTGGCAGACTGCCAACACGCTGCCAGGTAACATCTAGCATTGCCATGTAATAGGGACCTTCAGTTTGTGATATCCTGAATAAATACAGACCAAATTATCACTCTTTGCAGATGACATGATGGTATACTTAGAGAACCCTAGAGACTCAACTAAAAAACTACTAGAAACAATTCACAACTTCAGCAAAGTTGCAGGATACAAAATAAATCCACATAAATCAGCAGCATTTTTATATATTACCAACAAAGTTCAGCAGCAAGAGATACAAAAAGAAATTCCATTCCAAATAACAGATGGTTGGATAAAATATTTGGGAATCTATCTGCCAAGGAAAAGTCAGAAACTATACGAACTAAACTACAAAACACTTCCCACACAAATAAAATCAGACCTAGTCAATTGGAAAAACATTAAGTGCTCATGGGTAGGCCGAGCGAATATAATAAAAATGACAATACTACCCAAACTAATATACTTATTTAGTGCCGTACCAATCAAACGCTCAAGAAATTATTTTACAGATCTAGAAAAAATAGTAGCAAAGTTCATTTGGAAGAACAAAAGGTCAAGAGTTTCAAGAGAATTAATGAAAAAAAAGGCTGATGAAGGTGGCCTTGCTATACCAGATCTGAAACTATATTATAAAGCATCGGTCATCAAAACCATTTGGTACTGGCTGAGAAATAGAGCAGTCGATCAGTGGCACAGGATAGGTTATCAGGACAATCTAGGCAATAACTTTAACAATTTAGTGTTTGATAAACCCAAAGACCCCAGCTTCTGGGATAACTACTCACTATTCAGCAAAAACTGCTGGAAAAATTGGAAACTAGTGTGGAAGAAATTAGGACTTGACCCACACCTAACACCACATACCAAGATAAGATTTAAATGGGTTCATGATCTAGATATAAAGAGTGCTATTGTAAGCAAATTAGAGGAAGGTAGTATAGTTTACCTCTCAGACCTGTGGAGATGGAATAAATTTACATCCAAAGAAGATCTGGAACTCCCAACTAAACACCAGATAGATAATTTTAATTATATTAAGTTAAAAAGTTTCTGTACAAATAAAACTAATGCAGACAAGATTAGGAGGGAAGCATCAAATTGGGAAATCATCTTTACATTTAATGGTTCTGATAAAGGCCTCATTTCTAAAATAGAGAATTGTTTCATATATATAAGAATTTAAGCCACTCTTCAATAGATAAGTGGTCAAGGGATATGAACAGACAATTTTCAGATGATTAAATTAAAACCATCTCTAGTCATATGAAAAGTTGCTCCAAATCACTATTGATCAGAGAAATGCAAATTAAGACAACTCTGAGATACCACTACATACCTGTCAGATTGGCTAAAATGACAGGAAAAGATAACGATGAATGTTGGAGGGGATATGGGAAAACTGGGACACTGATACATTATTGGTGGAACTGTGAACGGATCCAACCATTCTGGAGAGTAATTTGGAGCTATGCTCAAAAAGTTGTCAAACTGTGCATACCCTTTGACCCAGCAGTGTTTCTATTGGGCCTATATCCCAAAGAGATCTTAGAGGAGGGAAAGGGACCCACCTGTGCAAGAATGTTTGTGGCAGCCCTTTTTGTAGTGGCTAGAAAATGGAAACTGAATGGATGCCCATCAATTGGAGAGTGGCTGAATAAATTATGGTATATGAATGTTATGGAATATTATTGTTCTGTAAGAAATGACCAGCAGGACGATTTCAGAGAGGCCTGGAGAGACTTACATGAACTGATGCTGAGTGAAACGAGCAGAACCAGGAGATCATCATACACAGCAACAACAGTATTACATGATGATCAATTCTGATGGACATGGCTCTCTGCAACAAAGAATTGTCTCAAACCAGTTCTAATAGTTCACTGAAGAAAACCATATACACCCAGAGAGAGGAATGTGAAATATGGACCACAACATAATATTTTCATGATCTCTATTGAGGTTTGCTTGCATTGTCTTTACTTTCTCTAATTTTCTTTTTTTTCTTGTAGATAGGATTTTTCTTGCACAATTTGTCAAGTATTTCAACATTATTAACATATAGTGGACTTCTTGCTATCTAGGGGAGGGGAGGGGACTGGGGGTAAAATTTGTAATGGAAAGCTTTGTAAGGATCAATGCTGGGGAACTACCCATACATATGTTATACAAATAAAAAGCTTTAATAAAATAAATAAATAAATACAGACATGCTGTTAGCCAGCCTTCCGTATCTCGGGTGTTTTGTGGGAATAATTCCCTGCTTAAGAGAAGCAGGGCTGGAGACTTCTGAAGACCTGGGAAATAGGTAAGAAACCAGTTGACTCCTGTCGAAGTGAGTGACGGGAGTCTGCCCCTGACTAGGAGAGCGGTGGGTGTTTAGGTTCCCCGATGAGGTGGGCGGGCAGGACTTAATGACAAGATAATGACCATCATTTCTAATTTTAAAAAAAAGGATGTGAATGTTGAAAGGACAAGGCTGAATTCCCCTCAATGCTATGGGACAAGAGAATCCAGAGGATGAAGATCCAAAAGACCAACTGTATGAATTATCTTATGAAATTATGAAGAAATCTCATTAAAATAAAAAGTAAGGACTGAATGGAAAAAGTTTGATATTACTTCAAAAGGAAAACTATTATAAATTAACTAAATTATAGGATCAGGTTCCTGTTTCCCCCTGCCTTTCCTCCCTAGCAAACAATTCCCAGGGGTATGGTGAATAGGACAACTCTGGGAATGTATAGAACAAACTGACCTGGCTCTTATCTACCCAGTCCATATGTTGAGAACACATCTTAGGGTCAGTAAAAGATATGTCTTTGTCCAAATCTTAAACTTATGTGTTGTTTCTATTTCCCACTGATCTAACACCTGTTTCCCTAGCCAGCACTGCTTGTTTTAATGATTGATACTTCCTAATATAGCTTAGAATGTAATGCCATATTCTTAGCTAATGAGGATGAGCCAGCAAGAAGGGGTAGGGGTTAATGTTGCATCAGGAAACATATATATTGTCCCTGCTGCCTATGCTAGTCATCTCTCTTTTTTTGTTTGTTTGTTTTTGTTTTTGTTTGACTGATTCTTGAAGTCTTATTGAGTCATTCACTTGCATTTGTTCAATTCTTATTTTTAAAGTGTTGTTTTCTTCAGTTACCTTTTTAAGCTCCTTTTGTAACCGGCCAATTGAATTTTTTTTGTTCATTGCACTCTTTTTCCACTTCACTAATTTTATTTTTCAATACATTGGTATCTTTTTCATATCTCTTTTGCAGGGCATCATATCCTTCTTGCACTGATTTCAGTTTATTTTCCCATTTATATTCCAGCTCTCTTTTGAGGTTCTTTATGCAATCTTCTAGAAAGGCCTTTTGAAAAGGGGACCAGTGATGGTCCTTGATTACTTCCTCTGGAGTTTTGTCTAAAGGAACCTCCGGATCTGGGGTCATCCCTTCTTTCTCTTGATAGAAGCTGTCTATGGTGAGAGCTCTCTTTTGCTTCTTCTTTTTCTTTAGACATCGTGTATATCTCTTTAAGGTTTGGAAAAACGGTGGCTAAAGCTCTTTGCCCTGGGGCAATTTGGCGAATTAATTTAAGGTGCTGGGCCAGGGGGGCTAGGACTAAGTCCGAATTACTCCTTAAACAAGGCAAGTCTGCCAGATCACTTGCCCCCAATCAGGGCAGAGTGTCCCGAGTGCCTGAGATATACTCCAGGTGTTTGGAGTTTGGAGTTTTTTCCACAATGAGCTGAGTCCCACCCTCACTTCTGGCCTACACCGGAGTCCTCTGTTTATCCCTCAGTCCGAGTTAGACAAACCTGATGTGAAGTTCTTCAGAGATATCAGCAAGCAGTGTCCAAGTATTTCTGAATTCGTTGACTTGAAGATCAGTTCAGAGGCTTATTTTATTGTTGATATGAGAGAAGATTGGAGGAGACGCAGAGAGTCATGTTTTCACTCCGCCATCTTGGCTCCCTATGCTACTCATCTCTTGTGTGGTAGGGGTGAAGCCCACTTCTGATGAGAAACAAAACTTTTTCTTTATGAGATCTCTGAAGTTTACTGTGTGTGGGTTATATATTGGAAATTCCTCTAGTATTTCTCTGCTTCAGATAACAAATGATAGCAACTGATTTTTGACAGATACTGTTTACCATATTGAGAGAGAGACCCATTTATGAATATGCTATGTGTGTGTGTACGTGTGTCTATTAACGTGAAAGGGTATTGCATCTTGTCAAAAGGCTTTTTGTGAACTAAGGTTTGGAGTTGATGTTTACAGAGGAATCCAATCCTAGAGAATAGTTTTTCTGGGGACTGATATGGGAAAGGGTATCTCCAAATAAAATATTTCCAAATCTGAGATTCTATTATTCTTCCTCTCTGCTTCCTAGCATTATGGAGACTAGATTCAAATGATTGAAACTAAAATTTTTATCCTTCTGAATTATATTAATATCTTTCTTCAGTCACCAGCACACTTCCAATTGTCAGTGCTCTCTACAAACTCCCCATTTGCCTTGGGATATGGTGCTCTTACCTCCTGCTCCCAATTCCCTCCAAAACTTTTTCTTACGTACTAAGATTCTTCAATCTACCCAACCCTGCTGTATAATGTTCCACATTTCCATCTTATTCCTCTTCTCCACCCCAATTAAAAATGGCATTTTCCTGAATTTTCAGCTACCTTCAGCCAGGTGTGAAGGATTTGTCTGGCAAGATAAGCCAATGAAACTTGATCTTCCTGAGCCAGTACATTTGCATTTTAAAAGAGGACCTTGTTAACCCAAATGATTACTTAATTGCTTTGCCTCAGCATTCTAAGAACTATAGGACCTTTCCATCTCACACGAAAATGAAATTTCCTATTTGTTTTTGAATGTGAGTTCTATATGAGCAGAGACTCTGCCTTTTTTTGATTTGTAATCACAGCTTTGCACATTGGGAGCACTTAATACATTTTAAAAAATTAATTCATTTACTCCAGTTGCTGGAATGAGGGAGTTCTTTGTGAGCAGGATTAAGATATTTATACTTCAATTTGTCTATCAATAAGTTGGAAATGTGGAGGGCACATTATGTCATGATTCATCCATTTCTTGCTGCTGATTCATTTTTGCAAGAGGAACCCACCTACCTCAGGAAAAATCCATGGGCCAGAAACCTCAATCCTCAGTAGAAAGGGCCTCCTTGTGTTTACTAGGTCTAAGGGAACGGAAGAAAAGGCAAGGGTCTCAGCTACTTGTAAGTAGCAAACAGACAACATACATACATGTGTCTGTTATAATGAGGACAGCTGCTTTGTTGGAGGGGAGGGAGGGAAAAGAAAGGAAATAGAAGAGAGAAATTAAAGTGTTGGGATTATCAGGTTTTTTCTTGGTTAAGAACTATTTCACAAAAATTGCTGGGAAAATTAGAAAGTAATGTGAGATATGACCTCCAGTGAAATTTCCTCAGAACTATATTCTTTTGGGCTCAGCTTTACAATTCAAAATGAGGTAAATGCAAAAGGGAAATTAAACTAGCTCTCTTTCGATTGGATGCTTCCAAATTTGGTGAAAGGAAATGCATAAGGATTTGTGGAAAATAAGTGTTCTAATAGGCCATAGATAACTATGAATAATTTGGATAATGAAGGATTGATATTTCCTTGCTTTAATTATCTAAAAAGATTGTGAGCTCTCTTATCAGCAAATGGAAGGGCTGGGATGAGGGAGGTGCTGTAAAAGCTTTGTTCTTTGTTCACTTTCCCTCCACCCCCTCTCCACACACACCTTGACTCTAGTTGTTTGAGCAACTGGGGCTGTGCCCTTTCTATGGAGAAAGAATAAAGACTTTTTCTGGTCTGTGACTTAGACTCCAAAATTTTGATTCTGGTGACTTTTTACTCCCCATATTAATGCCAAAAACTAGGCATAGACCTACATCTTCCCCTCCATACCAAAATAATATCAAAATAGGTACAATGTTTGGGTATAAAGAATGTTACCATAAGCAAATTAGGAGAACAAGGGATATCAGATCTTTAGAGAAGGGAGGAATTTATGACCAAAGAAGAACTAGAGAATATTATGAAATGCAAAATGGATAACTTTGATTATATTGAATTAAAAATGTTTTACACAAACAAAACCAACAGAAACAAGATTAAAAAGGAAATCAAAGCTGGGATTTTTTTTTTTTTTTTTTTTTTTACAACTAGTGTTTCTGATAAAGGCCTTATTTCTAAAATATATAAAAAACTGTGTCACATTTATAAGAATACAATTCATTCCTCAATTGATAAATAGTCAAAAGGATATAACATTTTTCAGATGGATGAAATTAAAGCCACTTATAGTCATATGAAAAATCCTGTAAGTCACTATTGATTACAGAAATGCAAATTAAAACAATTCTGAGATGCTACCACATACCTGTTAGATTGACTAAGATGACAGGAAAAAATAATGATAAATGTTGGAGGGGATGTGGGAAAACTGGGACACTAATGCATTGTTGGTGGAGCTGTGAAATGATCCAACCATTTTGGAGAGCAATTTGTAATGATGCCCAAAGGGCTATAGAATTATGCATACCCTTTGATCCAGCTGTGGTACTACTGGGTCTGTATCCCAAGGAAATCATAAAGGAGGCAAAAGGATCCATATGTGCAAAGAATATTTGTAGCAGCTCTTTTGGTGGTGCCAAAGAATTGAAAAATAATTAGATGTCCATCAATTGGGGAATGGCTGATTATGTTATGGTATGTAAAAGTTATGGAATGTTATTGTTCTATTAAAAATCATGAACAAACTGCTTTTTGAAAGACCTGGAAAGATTTACATTAACTGATGCTGAGCAAAACAAATAGAATCAGGAATACAATATGCATATTAACAGTAAGATTATGTGATGATCAACTATGAAAGACTTGGTTGTTCTCAGTGGTTCAATGATCCAAGGCAATTCCAGTAAACGTTGGATGGAAAACTCCATCTACATCCAGAGAGAACTATGTAGGCTGAATGTAAATCAACACATGTTATGTTCATTTTTTTTCCTTTTTCTTATTTTTTTTTCTCTCAAGCTTTTCCCCTTTTGTTCTGATTTGTATTTTAAAAAATTAATGTACATGTATAATAAGAAAAAAAGAAAGTAATAAAAAAGGGGAAAGGGAGAAAAATTACCAGCTTTGTTCTAATTGCACCTTAGAATATTCAGTTCAAATTTAGCTTCAGATACTTCCTTAGCTGTGTGATCTTGAGCTAATCATTTAACTTCTTTGTGCCTTAATTTCTTTCTGAAAAATGGAGATAATGATGGGTACTTAAAATGAAATAAGGTTATATCTGTAAGGTGCTTAGCACTATATTCTCTTTCTTTGTTTCTTTTTCAAGTCACAAGATGACTAAGATGAAAATGTTTTACATAATTGGACATATGTAACTTTTCCTGGATTGGGGAGGGAGAAGGAAAGGAGGGAAGAAGAGTAATATTTGGAACTCAAAACTTTTAAAAACTGTCTTATGTAATTGAGAGAAATGACATATTTTTAGAAAGTGCTTAACAAACCTTAAAGTGCTATCCACATGTTGGTTATGATTTATTATTAAGTATTATTATTATTTTAAGTTGTTAAGATAACCCAAGAACCTGTACCTTCCTCACCTTTTTTCTAAAAGAGCATAGTTGCATTCTTGGCAACTATGTTGTATTTTCATAGTATCTCTTTATAATTAGTATCCACTAATTCTTCTTAATGATTAATATCACAGGACTTCAGAGAATCATTTCTTCCAACCCTTTCATTTGCAGACAAGGGAACTGAGGCCAAAGGGGATTTAAGTAATTTGCCCAAGGTCACAGAGGATCAGCATCAGGGGTTCTTCAAGAGCACAGAAAAAGATGACTTTTAATATGGTGAAATAATACCTCATTTTTATGTAGCTCTTTAAGGATTGCTAGCATCTGTATGATATTTTAAGGCTTGCAAAATACTCAAGGTATCCCATTTTATCTTCATAATAATGGAGGGAGGCAGGTGGCATTATTATCCTCTTTTAAGAAATGAAGAAACTGAGACAGAGGTTAAATAACTTGCCCAGAGCCACAAAGTTACTGAGGCTGGATGCGAATTCAAATCTGCCTGATTCCAAATCCATTATTCTCCCGACTTGGATGTAACTACCAGTCACCCTTCTTTGGGGAAGTGGAGAGCCATGAGTGTGGAGCATTGCATATAATCTGTCAGACTTAATTGATGTTTTTTCCCCTACTAAATGGGGCCAGGTGAAGATTTATCAGACGCTGTAAAACCTTAGGCCTACGTTTCAGGAAGTCATGTGACCCACAGGAAGTAGACACTATTGCTGATCATTGGTCAATGGTTACTTCCTTTTCAGTCCATCCAATGAATTTTAAAATCAACAGGAAAAGGGGGTGGTGGGGGTTAACCCAAATCTTTTTGCTATATAATTCATTTCCTGCTTTCCACCATGTCCATGCTGGCCTACTCAGTTAATGTGCTTGGACCTCTCCTTGCAAGGACTGAATAAATGCTTTCTGTTTATATCTGGAGATGCTTCCAAGTAGTCAGTTTGGCTAATGGGATCTAGCACCCCATCCCACACAGTTTATAGGGGCTCATCTGGGATCTGTGATTTCTCAGAGAGATGGCCGGGATTCTCCAAGTTGGGTTTTCACCAACTGTCTTTGAGATCAGACTCTCAGCCTCCTTTTCTGGGAGGTATGGGCCTGAGGCAGAGGCACTCTATAGATAAAACAGAAAGAGGAGTAAAGTCTCTGAAGAAACCTGAGGGCCAAAAGGACAGTCTGGTAACTTGTGCACACAATCTAGAGGGAAGAGCACTCACTGCCTGTGTCCTTGAGCTGTTCTTAGGCTGAATGAGACCCTGGGATCATCAAGGCTTGGTGAAACAAGGAAAGGGGTGGTGCCTAGTAAGCTAGAAGGAAGTCCTGATAAATGGCACAGAGCGGGGGCACTCGGGATGACTGCTAGATGGGCACGACCTCATTAGGCTTGGGGATCCAAGTCAAGAGGTAGGCTCTGTGCATTACAGGATCACAAGCCATTAGACTGGAACTGCTCTCCTCAGAAGTCAAAGGGGAAGGAGCAGTACTAAACCAAATCTTTGGAGGAAAAATCTAGAATTCCACCAGAGAGTGCATTTGATAAAATATTGCTGTTTTGCATGAGGAAGGGATGGATGGTCCTCCTCCACGTAATTTTTGTCTGCCTGTCTCTGTTTCATGAGCTCGGTGTTGTCACTGGAAAAGATTTAAAATGCAGCCTGCAAGAAGAATAACTTCTATGCTATAGTTAGAACACTGGGGGAAATTTCTTAACACCCTTAACTCCCACCTTAGAAGAAAAAAAAACTGACTTTTTCCTGTGAACTCCAGCTCTGGCCAAGCTGAGGGCTACAGAAATAAAGGTAGCTAATTTCTGAGAGCAATGATTGAGGAATTTCGCAATTGGTTATTTCAAGATTGCAAAATGCTTAGCATAAAACAATTGCTATATGACTGTTAACTTCCTTACTGGATTTAGTTGCTTCATATTTATAACTTTATATGATTTTTAGATGCGACCAACATACAATGCCAATGTTGAGATAATGATTTTTGTTTGTGTGTAATCTGGAAGCAAACTCAATTAAATTAAGGCTTCCCCAGGACAAGGAATATAGTGCATAGAGGAATTAGAGCCTTTTTCTCTTTCTTTCCCTTTTCCCCATTCCCTTACTGCTACAGGGATATATGGACAAAGAGGTGAGAGGGAGAGAAAGAAAACATACTTAGTTCAGAGAAATTTGTTATTTGAGATATGATAGTAAAAGCAGTTTTAAACGAGCTCTAATCAAAGCCTAGTAGAAGGACATACAAATCGTAATTTCTTTGCAATTTGGGAATTTTAGAGAAAAACAGAAGCTTAGTCTGCAAGGCTTTTCTGATTCACAGAGGGAAGAGAAAAAGATTTGTGTGGACTGGCAAAAACAATCAAAAGATAATGGTTTCTTTATAAAACTGTAGAACTGAGATTTGGCTTTTAATTAAAACGTTGTATCCACAAACAAAACAAAACAAAATCAAACAAAATCAAACATTATCTGGATCAGGTTTGCACTTTAAAAGTCTGGAGCCCTAAAAGTATGCAGCTCTGAATTGAGGGTGAGGAAAAAGAGAACAAAGAAAGCGTATGTCAATCAAAGAAAGTAAACAGAGAGGAAGTGAGGAGTCATTTTTTTTTTCTGGAATTCCTTAAAACTATCTTGAGTAAGATTGTTATCCCTGGGAAATAACTTGTTTGAATTCCATAGGTCCAGAATGAGTTTACTGATAATATGCAATTTTGTTAAGTAGGAACAATTTCTAACAATAGGCTTTTACACCAGGAATTATTGAGTTTAAGACCACTTCCTTAGATATCAAGATGAGTTGTAAATTTTATATGAAGAATCTCTTACTATTACAATTATATGAGACAATCACTATTAACTGGTATGTGCTAGAATTGTAAATTTTTTTAGATCTTAGAAATTTTTGTGCAAATATTGAAACATGACTACTGGGAATTTAAATCTATTTGATTTGATTTTAAGTTAAAAAAATAGATTATTTAAATCAAAGTTCTGATAACTTACCTTAAGAAGTCAGATGTTTATATTCCCTAATTAGATGAAATATGTTGCTTTCTAAAATGTATATTGGGTAGTTTATAAAAATTATGAACTGTGCTTTAAAATTCTGTCAGCTCTGCTGAACCTATGCATAAGTTTTATGAAATTTGGTCCAAAGTTATTTAGATATTAGTTGCATTGTGAATCTTCAAGTTTTGTTTTTTTTTTTAAGTTGATGTTAAAAACAAGGGACAAGAAAAAATGATTTACAAAAGCAGTCAACAGTTTGAATGGAATATCTAGTTGGAATATCACAAGATAAAGTATTTATTTTTAAAATAAATGTTTTTAAAATTGGTTTATAGAAGTAGAGGGGGCGGAGCCAAGATGGCAGAGTGAAGACGCAACTCTCTGTGTCCTCCTATGACCTTCTTTCAAATCTACAGCAGATTAAGCCTCTGAACTGATTTTTAAGTCAAAGAACCTAGAAATATTTGGACTACAAAACATCCCTTGCAGAAGGTACCTTTTAAAAGCCTCATAGCAGGTCTGTTTCAGTCAGGCAGGGGGTTGAGCAGTTTTCTAGGCATAGCTCTGGGAGTCAGGGCAGGAAACTGGGCGGGACTCAGCGTGGCAGAGATTCTAAACATCTGGGGAGTGTATCTGAGGCACTCGGGATACTCTGCCCTGATTGTGGGCAGGTGCTCTGGCAGATCTGCCTTTTGTAAAAGGTAGATTGTAACCCTCTTCAGACGCAAGGTTCTAGCCCAATGGCTCAGCACCAGAAGTTAATTAACCAGAATTACCCAAGAGCAAATTACTACAGCCATCGCTTTAAACAGACCCCAAGCTTTTCAAAATTAATGAGTAAGAAACAGAAGAGAACTCTCACCATAGACAACTCTTATGGAAAGAAAGAAGGGCAGACCTTGGATCCTGAGGTTCCTAAAAGGAAAGCAATGCCAGAGGAAACCACAAAGGCGGGCATGAGCTGGTCCCCATTTCACAAGGCTTTCCTGGAAGATTACATAAAAAATCTCAAAAGAGAGCTAGAAGATAAATGGGGAAATGAATTGAGATCAGTGCAAGAAGCCCTCCAAAAGAGATATGATAAAGAGACCAATTTACTGAAAAAGAAAACTAGTGAAGTAGAAAAAGTATGCAATGAACAAAAAAATTCAATTAGCCAGTTACAAAAGGAGCTAAAAAAGTGATTGAAGAAAATAATGCATTAAAAATTAAAATTGAACAAATGTGAGTGAATGACTCAATAAGACTTCAAGAATCAAAACAAAAACAAAAAAAAAATGAAAAAATATAAGAAAATACGAAACATCTCCTAGGAAAAACAACTGACTTGGAAAATAGATCTAGGAGAGACAATCTAAGGATTATTGGACTTTCTGAAAGCCATGATGAAAAAAAGAATCTAAACACTATCTTCCAGGAAATCTAGAAAGAAAACTGCCCTGATGTTTTAGAATCAGAAGGCAAAATCACCATTGAAAGAATTCACCAATCACCTCCTGAAAGAGGAGACCCTAAAATCAAATCCCCAAGGAATATCGTGGCTAAATTTCAGGACTATCACACCAAGGAAAAGATATTGCTAGCAGCTAGAAAGAAAAAATTCAAATACTGAGGAACTGTAATTAGAATCACACAAGATCTGTCAGCCTCCACATTGAACGATCAAAGGGCCTGGAACCAGATATTCCAAAAGGCAAAGGAACTTGGATTATAGCCAAGAATAACCTATCCAGCTAGAATGAGCATTATCCTCCAGGGAAGAAGATGGTCATTTAATGATATAGGTGAATTTCACCTATTTCTAATGAAAAGACCAGATCTGAAGAAAAAATTTGACCTCTAAACACAGATTTCAAGAGAAGCATAAAAAGGAAAAAAGGAAAGAACTCTTGAGAACTATGTTTCTACTATGGGTACACTTAGAGAATGGAGGTATAATTTGACATTACTTTGATAATATGAAAAAGAAACTAGAGGTGGAAAGGCTATCATAATGGGAAAAAGAGGGAAATGGTGGTAAAATAAGATTTAAAAAAGGAGGTAAAAATAAGGTAAAATCTCATGAAGAGGCAAAGAAAACCTAATATAATTGAGGAGAAGAAGGGAGGGAGATGAACATTGTGTAAATCTTACTCTCATCAGATTGGGCTCTAAAAGAGTATATCACACACATTTGGTTTTACAGAGAAACTTGTCCTTCCTTACAGGGAAGTGGGAGGGAAAGGAGAAAAAGAAAGGGATAGACTAATAGAAGGGAAAATAGAAGAATGAGAGGAAAAGTGTAAAAAAGTGGAGGGGCTCTAAAGAGGGGAGGTCTGTTTAAGGGAGGTGGTCATCAAAAGCAAAATACTGCAGATGGGGGAAGGGAGAAAGGAGAAAGGAAAGACAAAAACAACTTTGGGTAAATAAGATGGCAGGAAATACAGAATTAGTTCTTTTAACTATGAATGTGAATTTGGATGAACTCCCCCTAAAGTAGAAGCAGATAGCAGACTGGATTAAAAGCCAGAATCCAACAATATGTTGTTTACAAGAAACACATCTAAATCATAGGGACACATACAGGGTGAAGGTAAAAGGCTGGAGAAGAATCTATTAAGCTTCAGGTGAACAAAAAAAAAAGCAGGAGTAGCAATCCTGATCTCAGATCAAGTAAAAGCAAAGATAGAGCTAATTAAAAGAGATAAGGAAGGAAACTACATTTTACTAAAAGGTACCATAGATAATGTAGCAATATCAATACTAAATATATATGCACCAAATGGTATAGCATCCAAATTCTTAGAGGAGAAATTAAAAGATGCAAGAGGAAATATAGAGCAAAACTATACTAGTGGGGGATCTCAACCTTGCTCTCTCAGAATTAGATAAATCAAACCAAAAATAAATAAGAAAGAAGTTAGGGAGGTAAACAAATTGTTAGAAAAGTTAGGTATGATAGATCTTTGGTGAAAATTGAATGGAGACAGAAAGGAGTTTACTTTTTTCTCTGCAGTTCATGGAACTTATACAAAAATTGACCATATATTAGGGCATAAAAACCTCAAAATCCAATGCAGAAAGGCAGAAATAGTAAATGCATCTTTTTCAGATCATGATGCAATGAAAATCACATGCAATATAAGACCAGGATAAAATAGATCAAAAGTTAATTGGAAATTAAATAATATAATCCTAAAGAATGAATGGATGTGGGTCAGCCAGGTGGCACAGTGGTTGGAGCACCAGCCCTGAAGTCAGGAGGACCTGAGTTCAAATCTGGTCTCAGACACTTCCTAGATGTGTGACCCTGGGCAAGTCACTTAACCCCAATTGCCTCAGCAAAAAAAAAAAAAAGAATGAATGGGTGAAACAGCAAATCATAGACACAACCAATAATTTCATCCGGGAAAATGACAATATCATTATTGACAACATACCAAAATTTGTGGGATATGGCCAAAGCAGTTATAAGGGGTAATTTTATATCTCTAGATGCATACTTGCATAAAATAGAGAAAGAGAAGATCAATGAATTAGGCTTACTATTAAGAAAACTAGAAAAAGGACAAATTAAAAACCCTCAATTAAATACCAAATTTGAAATTCTGAAAATAAAAGGGGAGATTAATAAAATTGAAAATAAGAAAACTATTAAATTAATAAATAAAACTAAAAATTGGTTTTATGAAAAAACCAACAAAATAGATAAGGCTTTAGTTAATTTGATTAGAAAAAGGAATGAGGAAAATCAAATTGTTAGTCTCAGAAATGATAAGGAAGAACTTTCCTCCAAATGAAGAGGAAATTAGAGTAATAATTAGGAGTTACTTTGCCCAACTTTATGGCAATAAATTTGATAATGTAAATGAAATGGAGGAATATCTACAAAGATATAGACTGCCCAGGTTAACAGAAAAGGAAATAAATTATTTAAATAGCCCCTTAGAGAAAGAAATAGAACAAGCTATTAATCAATTCCTGAAGAAAATACCTCAGGGCCAGATGGATTTACATGTGAATTCTACCAAACATTCAAAGAATAATTAATTCCAATACTATATAAACTATTTGAAATAACAGGGAAAGAAGGTATACTACCAAATTCCTTCTATGATACCCATATGGTGCTGATAGCTAAACCAGGTAGGGTGAAAACAGAGAAAGAAAACTATAGACCAATTTCCCTAATAAATATTGATGCAAAAATTTTAAATAAGATAATAGCAATGAGATTAAAAAAAGTCATACCCAGAATAATACATTATGACCAAGTAGGATTTATATCAGGAATGCAGGGCCAGTAAAATATTAGGAAAACTATCAGCATAATCAATTATATTAATAACCAAATTAACAAAAATGATATGATTATCTCAGTAGATGCAGAAAAAGCATTTGATAAAATCTAACATCCATTCCTATTAAAAATACCAGAGAATATAGGCATAAATGGGCTTTTCCTTAAAATGATTAGTAGCATCTACTTAAAACCATCAGCAAGCATCATATGTAATGGAGACAAACTAGAACCATTCCCAATAAGATAAGGAGTGAAACAAGGCTGCCCACTGTCACCATTACTATTTACTATTATATTAGAAATGTTAGCTTTGGCAGTAAGAGAAGAAAAAGAGATTAAAGGAATTAGAGTAGGTAATGAGGAAACCAAATTATCACTTTTTGCAGATGATATGATGGTATACTTAGAGAACCATAGAGACAACTAAAAAACTGCTAGAAACAATTCACTTCAAGCCATTCTCCAATCAATAAATGGTCAAAAGATATGAACTGACAATTTTCAGAGGATGAAATTAAAACTATTTGTAGTCATATGAAAAGGTGCTCCAAATCACTATTGATCAGAGAAATGCAAATTAAGACAACCCTGAGGTACCCCTACACACCTGTCAGATTGGCTAAAATGACAGGAAAAGGTAATGATGAATGTTGGTGGGGATGTGGGAAGGCTGGGACACTGATGCATTGTTGGTGGAGCTGTGAATGGATCCAGCCATTCTGGAGAGCAATTTGGAACTATGTTCAAAAAGTTATCAAACAGTGCATACCCTTTGACCCAGCAGCATTTCTATTGGGCTTATACCCCAAAGAAATCATAAAGGAAGGAAAGGGCCCCACATGTGCAAGAATGTTTGTGGCAGCCCTTTTTGTAGTGGCTAGAAACTGGAAACTGAAGGGATGCCCATCAATTGGAGAGTGGCTGAATAAATTATGGTATATGAATATTATGGAATATTATTGTTCTGTAAGAAACGACCAGAAGGATGATTTCAGAGAGGCCTGGAGAGACTTACATGAACTGATGCTGAGTGAAATGTGCAGAACCAGGAGATCATTATACACAGCAACAACAATACTATATGATGATCAATTCTGATGGACATGGCTCTCTTCAATAGTGAAATGTTTCAAACCAGTTCCAATTGTTCATTGAAGAAAGCCATATACACCCAGAGAGAGGGATGTGAAATGTGGACCACAACATAACATTTTCATGCTCTCTATTGATGTTTTCTTGCATTGTTTCCTTTCTCTGAATTTTTTTTCTTATAGATACGATTTTTCTTGCACAACAATAAGTGTGAAAATATGTATACATATATTTGATTTGTCAAATATTTTAACATAATTAACATGTAGTGGATTTCCTGCCATCTGGGGGGAAAATTTGTAACAGAAGGCTTTGTAAGGGTCAGTGTTGAAGAATTACCCATACATATGTTTTGCAAATAAAAAGTTTTAATTAAAAAAAAAACATTTGGTACTGGCTAAGAAATAGCATAGTTGATCATCAGTGGAATAGGTTAGGTTCACAGGACAAAATATTCAATGACCATAGTAATCTAGTGCTTGACAAACCCAAAGACCCCAGCTTTTGGGATAAGAATTCATTATTTGACAAAAACTTCTGGGAAAATTGGAATCTAGTATGGAAGAAACTAGGCATTGACCCGCACCTAATACCATATACCAAGATAAGGTTGAAATGGATTCATAATCTAGACATAAAGAATATTATAAACAAATTAGAAGACCATAGAATAGTTTACCTCTCAGATCTGTGGAGGAGGAAGGAATTTGTAATCAAAGAAGATCTAGAGATCATTATTAATCACAAAATAGATCATTTTGATTATATCAAGTTAAAAGGTTTTTGTACAAACAAAACAAATGCAGACAAGATTAGAAGGGAAGCAATAAACTGGGAAAACATTTTTACATTCAAAGGTTCTGACAAAGGTCTCATTTCTAAAATATGTAGAGAACTGACTCAAATTTATAAGAATTCAAGCCATTCTCCAATTGATAGTCAAAGTATATGAGCAGAAAATTTTCAGATGAAGAAATTGAAACTATTTCTAGTCATATGAAAAGTTGCTCCAAATTACTATTGATCAAAGAAATGCAAATTAAGACAACTCTGAGATACCACTACACACCTGTCAGATTGGCTAAGATGACAGGAAAAGATAACAATGAATGTTGGCAGGGATGTGGGAAAACTGGGATAATGGTACATTGTTGGTGGAATTGTGAACAGATCCAGCCATTCTGGAGAGCAATTTGAATCTATGCTCAAAAAGTTATCAAACTATGCATACCCTTTGACCCAGCAGTTTTTCTACTGGTCCTATATCCCAAAGAGATTTTAAAGGAGGTAAAGGGACCCACATGTGCAAAAATGTTTGTGGCAGCCCTTTTTATAGTGGCTAGAAACTAGAAACTGAATGGATGCCCATCAATTGGAGAGAGGCTGAATAAATTATGGTATATGAATGTCATGGAATATTATTATTCTGTAAGAAATGACCAGCAGGATGATGTCAGAGAGGCCTGGAGAGACTTGAATTAACTGATGCTGAGTGAAATCAGCAGAACCAGGAGAACATTATACACAGCAACAAGACTATATGATGATCAATTCTGACGGACATGGTTCTCTTCAACAATGATGCGATTCAAACCAGTTCCTATTGTTCAGCGATGAAGATAGTCATATACATCCAGAAAGAGGCCGTGGGAACTGAGTATGGACCACAACATTGCATTTTAATGCTTCCTATGAATGTTTGCATTTTGTTTTACTTCCTAGGTTGTTGTTTGTTTTTCCCTCTGGCAGCTGTACAATCCTAGGCCTCTAGGATCATGTACTTATTACAGTACATGGACAATGCTCTTCGTCCCTCATTGGCTTGGGTTCTACATCAAGCCTAGCAACTAGCTGACCAAAACTTCTCAGGCTTAAAGGAGTTAATTTTTCCCCTTTGTCATAGCATGTCCATAGACTTGACTTACATCTTGCAAATATCACTATTGATCTTGGATACTTCTGTATTCAACCTACTTTTCCAAATAGCAGTTCACAGAGAAGGCCTTGAAACATTGCTGTAGTTTAGTTCTAATGGTGCTTCTTAGTCTTAGCTCTAAGGACTATTCTCAAGACTATTTGGAGATCTGGTCTTAATCAAACCTTCCTGCTCTAAAGCATGATTTCTTTTGTGAAACAACTCATGTCTATCTTATGGAAAATAACCAAAATCAGCATCACTATCAGTAAAACCACAACCAGGGACTTTTGTGTCACAACAGAAACCAATGCCCTGTTGAGTAGTTCTCTTACAATCATCATTTATTCTCTCAGGGGAAGATAAAAAGCCACACACTGGTCAAGGATGGAAGTTTTATTCAGATAATGTTTCTAGGCCACATAATAAATCTGAATATTAGCGTGGGGTTCCAGTGGAGAGAAGGACAACTCCTAAAAACAACAATCATCAAAAGGAATGGAGAAAATGGCAGGGCAAAAGCTACCAATTTAATAGCCTCTGTTAATCCATTCCTTGTTCACCTGCTAAGATCACCTTTTCCAGTTTGCTGGTGCTCACAAGGGATCAAGGAAGCTGATGCTGGCACAGAACAGGGTGAGGAATGAGGAGTAGCAAGAGGGGTCAAAAGGGAGCAATGGGTGGCTCTTTTGCTTTAGAATAGCAATTCAATTCCTCACCTGACAGCTCCCTGGTATCTGAGGCTCAAGAGTTGGGAGACGGCAGAAAAGGGGAGTGGGTAGTAAGAAAGTACATAAGACTTAAATTCCCACACCTATGTTCCAAGAAATAATTTCTATCTGTTTCCTGGAGATTTTAACCTTTCACTATTATCTGGTCCAAAAGAATTTGCATCACCCTCAGAGTCAGATTTCCCTTCCCACTACATCTGGTCACCAAGCAGTATGTCTTGTCCTCTCAGCACCAATTCCCAACCACCCCCTTGGGGGGTAAAACTGGACTGACATTTCTTTCTGTTACTAGCCCCCAACAGTTTGGGATAAAATGAGAGGAGGGGGCTGGCAGTTTCCTGGAGACTAAAATCTAAAGGCTGCAGCAGCATGCAAAAGAATTTCATTTTTTTCCCTTAAAAAAAAGTTAAGAAAGGTCTCCAGGAGATGGTGAGTTTTATTTTGTCTTGTCTGGAGAGGTTTGATTTGCTCTCGAATGTTGCAGGTTGGCAATAAACAGTTCTATTTCCCAATTATCAGTGTCAAAATATTCTTACTAATAGTGTGTAAATAAATAAATATGAAAATAAAGGACAAACAAGAACAAACAGCATTCAAATCAATTGTGGGGAAACTGTTCTCTTTGGTCATCTTTCCTCTGAAAGTTCTTCTTGTACTTCTTGTTCTCCTTCTTCTCATTGTTTCTATTTCTATCCCCTCTGATGCAAACATAATAAGTCTACTCTGTGTCTACATGGTAGACCACAAAATTATTAAAAACAGACATTCTTTTATCATCTATAAATGATATCACTGTAAATTCATGCATTCTGTATTGTAACCAGACTAGACTAATCTCACCTTGTTTTCTATCTTGATAGGTTTACACAGGTTGTCTGACATCTGGATCATTCCCATTGAAGTCTCTTAATCTTCCCAGTTGAATATGATCTGGTCTCACTCTTCAAACTTCTTACAGGATTTACATGTCTTTTTTGCCTGTTACAGTATATAATTTATAACATAGTTATTTGTATAATGTCTTATATTCCCTATAAGACTGTAGGCTCCTTGAAATTACTCCTAGAAGGAAGAAAAGAAGCAAGCATTTGTTAAATGCCTATTATATATTGAGCATTTTGCAAATATAATTTCATTTGATCCTTATAAAAACCCCACAACACAGGTCCTCATTTTACAGATACTGTGGCAATCAGAGGTTAAATGACATGATCAGGGTTTCACAGTTTTGTGTCTAATGCTAGATTAGAATTCAGATGTTTCAACTTCATGCTCAGCACTCAGTACCACTTCTATTTGTAATAGGCAAAAACACCAGAGGATTTCATATGTGTAATAGAGAATGGCTGGATAAATTCTTCTATATTAATGTAATAAAGTATTTTGGCACTACAAAAATAAAGAAATTTTGAAAGACTACATGAACTGATGCAAAGTAAGGCCAGAAGAATCAGAACTATACCCACACCTTCTACAAATCTGTTTGCATATTAAAATAAGGAAAAAATTCAGACCTGTACTTTTATCTCTGGTAAACTTTCAGGTGCAGAAATTCCTAATTCTCTCCACAGGTACACTTCAGCAATTTGAATAACTTTCTGTTTTGTAGATTTTCTTGGAGGGCTAAGTGCCTTTCCCAAGGTCACTCAGCTAGTAGATATCAAAAATAGAACTTGAAAACAGTGGTGTTTCAGGCCCTCATGCTTCAAAGGGACACAAGGAAATGCATAAGACAGAGTTAAGCCTGATGTTTACAAGAAATAAGATGGTATCAGTTAGATGTTGTCTGTAACAGAATAAAAAAAAATTGCTAAGCATGGATACTGGTCATGTCCAGTTGAAGTGAGATGGGGACAAGTGTGAGGAATGCCATCTCCTCCATATTTCACACAGCCTGTCTAATTTGTTGTTCCCTTAACCACTTCAACTGCTTGATCAAGCACCCATCATAAAATAATTGTATTGTTCCTTGCTGCTTTTCCCTTTCCCTCTAGTTTCTACTCTCCCAGGAAGTATAGGTTAAAGAGGGAGAGCTGCCAATGTCTCCTCTTTTTTCCCTCCTTTTAATCCTGCTTTAATCTCCAAATGTATCCTATTTCTTTGCCTCAAAAGATGAGCAAAATCCTCTAAGTTCTAGAAAGCTATGCAAGTCCAGGCCATTATTCTCTCTCTAGAGGAGGCATTACACTAGACAAGTGTCCAAGCAGGGCTTTAGGTATGTAGCTATGTACCATATACATACCTTTGCTGATGAAAGTAAAGCCATGATTGTCACAGATCAGATAAGATCAGGTAACATGGAAACAGCACCCTAGGGAGTGGACTGATGAGTTGCCCGTATTGGATATCTTAAAGCCATCCTTTCCCCTCCTTCATCTCAGGTAGGCAAATAATCCTCTGTTTTGTTGTACTTCAATTATTTTCAGTTGTTTCTGACTTTTTGTGATCTCAATTTGGGGTTTTATTGGCAAAGCAAGTTCTTTCTCCAAAGTATTTTATAGAAGGGAACTAAGGCAAATAGGGTAAAGTGGCTTGTTCAGGGTCACACAGCTAGTAAATCTCTGAAGCCATATTTGAACCCAGGAAGATGAGCCTTCCAGACTCAACACTTGATCCACTGCACCACCTAGCTATCCTTGATACTGTTGGAGCTTGACTAGCTTTGATAATCTGGTTACTGAAAATGGCAGAACTGCTAGGGCAGATGAAGCTAGCCATTCTTTTTTCTTTAGGCTGAGACACTGACTGATGCCTTGGAGAGATTTTAGTTATTGGAGATAATGGAGATAATTCCCAGCACTGAATACATACTCTACCAAATTCCACAAATGAGATTATTACATATGTGATTCCCACATTACTGTGGACTGTATTACATGGAAGTTTCATTATATGTAATAAGTGGCATTCACTATATGCCAAGTGCTTATTTTGTGCCATGTACTTTGCTAAAGACTAGCAGATACAGATAAAAAAGTATAATCTCTGTCCTCAAGGAGCTTAATCTCTGTCCTCAAGGAGTTTACATTCTAGTAAAAGAGGCAATACATATAAAATAACCTAGTGATAGTCAGAGAAAGGGGTTTGGGTTTGGGCTGGTGAGGGAAAACTGATTGTTAATTTATTTGGTTATACTTTGGTAATTGTCAAGGGTTTTATGCCCAATGGAAAGAAAGAAATGTGTTTTTTCCTTCTAAACACACACACTTCAATCTGAGATAATCACTGAATGTGGTCATACATGATGAGATTTTTTTTATATATATAAAGCTTTTTATTTACAAAACATATGAGTGACCTTTCAACATTGACCTTTGCAAAAACTTTTTTTTCCCAAGCTTTTCCCCTCCTTCCCCCCCACCCCTAGATGACAGGTAATCTAATACATGCTAAATAGGATAAATTATATGACAAATACAATACATGTATACATATCTATACAGTTATCTTACTGCACAA
>JAJPUD010001551.1:248133-259382 GCA_023553655.1 Myrmecobius fasciatus | reverse complement strand
CCTATATCATTGAAAGACCATCTTCTTCCCTGGAAGATAATGCTCATTCTAGCTGGGTAACTTATTCTTGGCTGTAATGCAAGGGCTAATGTTGAAGAATTGTCCATGCATATGTTTTGAAAAATAAAAAAAACTTTAAGGAAAAAAAAAGAAATATCCTGGTGAGGAGCAGCATAGCAAAGAATACATATTTCCCAAAGAGAATCAGAATCTACTACTCCAAGTACAACCATAAGCCCTAGCAATGACTGTGAGTTATGTCCTATGATGAGACCTATGGTACCAGAAGGAAGTGGATCTGAGATTCCAGTAGGGAGAGAGCATATTCCCACATCATCAGTAATTCAGTGTGAAATCAAGGAGGATAAATCAAGGGCAGCACTTCCTGGAGTAGCCTGCATTAAATACTGTCAATAAGTCAGATTTAAGGTACTGTTTGCTGCACTGCTGGAGGGGGAACAAGGGAATGTATGGCTCCCATTGTTTTACAGCTGGAGCTGGCCCCAAATCAATTTCCTGATGTATGATTACCTTCTCTTTTATTCTGTGAATGACATTCAGAAGAACAATGTCTGCCTTTCTTGAATTTTAGACATAAAGTCGAAGGTTTATCTGTTGAATTGCAATGAGGTGCAACCTTTTGAGCAATACAATTTTTCCTTATGTGAGTCAATTGTCCACAATTACAGCATCTATGAGAATTTGAAAATTTTTGAGATTGTAAATTTTCCTGATTTAGTGCAACAGCCATTTCTGCCTTTTGAAAAGTAGAAGTCCCAACATCCTGACATCTTTGGATCATTTCTACTAAAGTCATTTTTGGTTTTCCCCCAGCATCTTCTACTCCTACGTTTTTACAATTGGCATTGGCATTTTCTTTTTCTTTTTTTTTATTAAAGCTTTTTATTTGTATAACATATGTATGGGTAGTTCCCCAGCATTGATCTTTACAAAACTTTCCATTACAAATTTTACCCCCAGTCCCCTACCCTCCCCTAGATGGCAGGAAGTACACTACATGTTAACAATGTTGACATACTTGACAAGTTATGCAAGGAAAATCCTATCTACAAGAAAAAAAAGAAAATCAGAGAAAGGCAACACAATGCAAGCAAACATCAATAGAGATCATGAAAATGTTACGTTGTGGTCCATATTTCATATCCCTCTTTCTGGGTGTATATGGTTTTCTTCAGTGAACAATTGGAACTGGTTTGAGGCAATTCTTTGTTGCAGAGAGCCATGTCCATCAGAATTGATCATCATGTAATACTGTTGTTGCTGTGTGTGATGATTTCCTGGTTCTGCTTGTTTCACTCAGCATCAGTTCATGCAAGTCTCTCCAGGCCTCTCTGAAATCGTCCTGCTGGTCGTTTCTTACAGAGCAATAATATTCCACAACCTTCATATACCATAATTTATTCAGCCACTCTCCAATTGATGGGCATCCATTCAGTTTCCAGTTTCTAGCCACTACAGAAAGAGCTGCCACAAACATTCTTGCACATGTGGGTCCCTTTCCCTCCTCTAAAATCTCTTTGGGATATAGGCCCAGTAGAAAACACTGCTGGGTCAAAGGATATGCACAGTTTGATAACTTTTTGAGCATAGCTCCAAACTGCTCTCCAGAATGGTTGGATCCGTTCACAGTTCCACCAACAATGTATCAGTGTCCCAGTTTTCCCACATCCCCTCTAACATTCATCATTATCTTTTCCCGACATTTTAGCCAATCTGACAGGAGTGTAGTGGTACCTTAGAGTTGTCTTAATTTGCATTTCTCTGATCAATAGTGATTTGGAGCAACTTTTCATATGAGTAGAGATGGTTTTAATTTCATCATCTGAAAATTGTCTGTTCATATCCCTTGACCACTTATCTATTGAAGAGTGGCTTGAATCCTTATATATATGAGACAATTCTCTATATATTTTAGAAATGAGACCTTTATCAGAACCATTAAATGTAAAGATGATTTCTCAATTTGATGCTTCCCTCCTAATCTTGTCTGCATTAGTTTTATTTGTACAGAAACTTTTTAACTTAATATAATCAAAATTATCCATCCGGTGTTCAATTAGGAGTTCCAGATCTTCTTTGGACATAAATTTATTCCATCTCCACAGGTCTGAGAGGTAAACTATATTACGTTCCTCTAACTTGCTTACAAAGTCACTCTTTATATCTAGATCATGAACCCATTTAGATCTTATCTTGGTATGTGGTGTTAGGTATGGGTCAAGCCCTAATTTCTTCCACACTAGTTTTCAATTTTCCCAGCAGTTTTTGCCGAATAGTGAGTGCTAATCCCAAAAGCTGGGGTCTTTGGGTTTATCAAACACTAAATTGTCAAGGTTATTGGCATTGGAATTTTCAAAACAAGTTATCTCAATAAAATTTGAGCTGCTTCCCCGTCATTCACAGAAAACTGGATTGCCATCATTAAATGATGAACAAAGTCAGCAAAAGTCTCATTAGGACCTTGCATGATTTTTGTGTAATATGTTCCTCTATCAGTTTTTCCTGGTACTTTTTTATCCATACTGCTCTAGCTGCTTTCATTACTTGTTTATAAGCTACAAGTTCATAATTTATTTGATCCCTTAATTGACTGAATGCTCTTGCTCCAGAAAGCATCTCAAAAGTAATTCTGACCCCTGTACAATCATTGATCCTAGCCTGCTCTTGACACTCCTCAAAAAATTCTATCTTCCATATCAAACAAATCCTTCTAAAGTGGTTTTTGGTACCATTCTAAAGGTGTCAAAGCAGTTCGGGAGACTTGATTGAGTCCAACAGAACATGGATATATTGGCTATTGGAGCCATAGTTAGAAGTGGACTGATATAATTCCTTTAATAGCTTAAAGTCTTGATATATAAAGATTGATATTCTCTTATAATTTGAGTTGGATTATTAGGATCAGGAGCTTCAATAATAGACAAAGCTAATTGCATTTCTAAAGGGATGTCCTCTCCTCTTTCTTTGGTATTCCTAATTGCTTCCTGAACTAACCTACAAGGTTCATGAGAATTTGGCTTCCCTTCAGATCTGTGTTTATGAGAGAGATCTGAATAGGGAGCCCAAAGGGGGGAGGAGGACAGGGAATCATAAGCTATGCTGATTCTTCTTTTTTATTAACATTTACACATTCTATAGTTTTGGCCATTTCTTCTTCCTCCAGAATACTGGTAGAAAAATCTACTTTAAAGAGTTTTGTAGTTAATGGATTTATCTCTGCAGGTTGAAGAGATATTTTCAAAATATTCCAAATAGAAAATGCAATAGTTGGAAAAGCTACTGGTCCCTTTTACTTAAAATATTCACCCATTTCTTTTCCCACTTTATCCCATTTTTTCAAATCAATCGTTCCCTCTTGAGAAAACCAAGGACACCATATTTCTACAGACTCCAAAAATTCTTGTAACTGTCCTATAGTAATTACCAATCCTTTTTCTTTAACTAATTTTTTAAATACTTTCAGATAATATTCTCTGTTCTTGCTACCTGATTGATTTTGCCCCATTCTATTTCAGTATATGTACTATATTGATATCAACTGGACAAGAATTAATCTTATAAATTTTATCTTATATTTTATATGTGATATCTTATATCTTACTCTTCCTGTCATCCTGGTGATAAATCACTTTCACCTCTTGCTTACCTTAATTGTTGAGCTCACCAAGAGGGCACTCTCCTTCCAGGTCAACCACATCCTTGTCTGGTCAAGTGCCAACTATTGGAGTCCATCTCCAGTGAAAACCAATAGTGTGAATCTGAAATGAATACCCGAGGCCAGGTGGAAGATACGCTTTTTAATCTTCATTTATTAATCTGAGTGCCAGGATTTATATACTCTTTAAACTAGTGTTACCTTAGCAACAACTACCTCCAGGTGATGCTATATGCTTTCCAAGATTATGCATAGACTATACTTTGACATTTCAATTCACCTTAACTAGCAATAACAAGCTATCTATAGTAACAGGGTTGTCAATGACAGAAATTATCATCAATAGCAAAGATATTTGTCAAAACAGAATTGTAAATAACAGAAATGATCAGTATTTATCAAAAGTACTTATCAAAACAGAAATTATAAATAGCAAAGGTATTTGTCAAAACAGAGTTGTAAATAATATAGTTGTGATGCCTTGTTCCTATCACATGCATTCTCCATCAAGATTATTCTAAATTTATCCTGAGTATGTCTTTCAAAAATTAAGGGAGTGTGTGACCCTGGGCAAGTCACTTAACCCCAATTGCCTCAGCAAAAAGCAAAAAAAAAATTTAAGGGAGAAGGTAAGCCCATGGCTCGAATTGTTCAGCCCTTATGGAGAGCAGATCTCAAGTAATACCTAGACCGGACTCTTCCTGTATATGGACTTATTCAATACTGGCCCTCTACAAACCAAAGTACAATCTTACATATATGTGTATATGTGTATGTTTATATATGTATGTTTATAGATATCTATGAATATATACTGAACTGTAGCCTTCTTTAGGGTAGTGGGGGGGAGGGAAAAATAGAGTAAAATGTGCATGGCAGAGACAAAAAAGAAAACCACCAAGGAAACAAAGAAAACCTGGGCAGCTTTGAAAATGAAGTACAAAATTATGTAGGTTTTCTTGAAATGGAAATTTACTGTTTTGTATTGAATCCTCTCTTATGATCTGCTGTGCATGTGGCAATTTTTTCTTTTCTCATTATGTATTTAAGTTTAAATTTTAAAAATTTGCCTCTCAAAAAACACTTAAAAATGCTTGCTCCTTTCCCCTTTCCTACTATACCAATAACATGCTAAAATAGTTACTAAGTTTCCAGGATGTTTGCTATCTAAGCAGTTTTCTATAATCCACACATAGTCCAGAAAGCTGTTGAAGGAGCCTGGGTGTCTGCTGGTGGGAAGTTTCCTTATCTTATTTGACTATTGAAGACCTTGAGATTTGAAAGAAGGGAAGGAAGGAAAAAAATGTTTAAATTAAATACCTATTATGTGTCAGGCACTATCCAAAGCACTTTATAGCTATTATCTCATTTGATCCTCACAACAACTCTTTGAGGTAGGTGCTATTATGATGCCCATTTTTCTACTGAAGAAACAGTTTAAGTGACTTACCCAAAGTCACATAGCTAATAAAGGTCTGAGGTCAGATGTGATCTCATGTCATCCTGATTCCTGGACCAGCCCTCTATCTTCTGTGCCACCTGACTCCCTTTAGGTGATAAGGAAGATGTCTTAGTACAAAGAGAAATAAAACCCAAATTCAAATCCTGACTGTATGCTTACTATCTATGTAACTCTTAACAAGTAATTTTTAATCTCCTAGGGCTCAATTTCCATGTCTTTTTTTTCTTGTTGTTGCCATGTATAATGATCTCCTGGTTCTGCTCATTTCACTCAGCATCAGTTCATGCAAGTCTCTCCAGGCCTCTCTGAAATCGTCCTGCTGATCGTTTCTTACAAAACAATAATATTCCATAACATTCATATACCATAATTTATTCAGCCATTCTCCAACTGATAGGCATCCATTCAGTTTCCAGTTTCTAGCCACTACAAAAAGGGCTGCCACAAACATTCTTGCACATGTGGGGCCCTTTCCCTCCTTTAAGATCTCTTTGGGATATAAGCCCAATAGAAACACTGCTGGATCAAAGGGTATGCACAGTTTGATAACTCTTTGAGCATAGTTCCAGAATTTCCAGGGAAATTCCAGGAAATCCAGGGAATTTTGTGAAATTCAAATAAACCTTCTAATCTTCACTTTGAGAAATCTCTGAGTAATGATTTTGAATCAGGATCGGATTTTTATCCCACACACAAGGATAGAATTTCTGTGGCTCCTCTCCTTCTTCCCTCAAAATAGATTGTCCCACAGTCAGCAACCACTAGGCTGCATATTCACTCTCCTCAGAATTCACAGACTCCTTTGAATCTACATACTGATCCAATTTTTGGCACTCCCAGAACTCAGAAGATCCATATCTTGGCCAGAAGACATTTCCTCTGAGTGGAGTACCTGCCCAAACAAAACAATAGTACTTAATACTTTTTCTTTTTGTCTTTTCCGGTACATTTTGTTACTCCATACAATTCTTTTATTTATTTATTTATTTATATTAAAGCTTTTTATTTGCAAAACATATGCATAGGTAATTTTTCAACACTGACCCTTGCAAAACTTTCTGTTACAAATTTTTCCCTCCTATCCCCAACCCTCTCCCCTAGATGGCAGAAAGTCTAATACATGTTAATTATGTTAAAATATTTGACAGATCAAATACAAGTATACATATTTATAGTTATCTTGCTGTACAGGAAAAAAAGAAAAAGAAAAAACCTGAGAAGGAAAACATAATGCAAGCAAACATCAATAGAGAGTGTGAAAATGCTATGTTGTGGTCCAGACTCAGATCCTACAAGTCTCTCTCTGGGTGCATATGGCTTTTGTCATCACTGTACAACTGGAACTGTTTTGAAACATCTCATTGTTGAAGAGAACCATGTCCATCAGAATTGATCATCATATAGTCTTGTTGTTGCTATGTATATTGATCTCCTGGTTCTGCTGATTTCATTCAGCATCACTCCATGCAAGTCTCTCCAGGCCTCTCTGAAATCATCCTGCTGGTCGTTTCTTATAGAACAATAATATTCCATAACCTTCATATACCATAATTTGTTCAGCCACTCTCCAATTGATGGGCATCCATTCAGTTTCCTGTTTCTAGCCACTACAAAAAGGTTGTCACAAACATTCTTGCACATGTGCGTCCCATTCCTTCTTTCCTTTAAGATCTCTTTGGGATATAAGCCCAATAGAAACACTGTTGGGTCAAAGGGTATGCACAGTTTGATAACTTTTTGAGCATAGTTCCAAATTGTTCTCCAGAATGGTTGGATCCATTCACAGTTCCAGCGACAATGTATCAGTGTCCCACTTTTCCCATATCCCCTCCAACAGTCGTCATTATCTTTTCCTATCATCATATCTCAAAGTTGTCTTAATTTGCATTTCTCTGATCAATAGTGATTTGGAGCACCTTTTCAGATGACTAGAAATAGTTTTAATATCATCATCTGAAAATTGTTCATATCCTTTGACCATTTATTAATTGGAGAGTGGCTTGAATTCTTATAAATATGAGACAATTCTCTATATATTTTAGAGATGAGGCCTTTATCAGAACTCTGAAATGTAAAGATGATTTCCCAATTTATGGCTTTCCTCCTAATCTTGTCAGCATTAGTTTTGTTTGTATAAAAACTTTTAAATTTAATATAATCAAAATTATCTATCTGGTGTTCAATTAAGAGTTTCAGTTCTTCTTTGCACATAAATTCCTTTTTTCTCCACAGATCTGAGAGGTAAACTATCCTATGTTCCCCTAATTTGTTTATAATATCACTCATTATGTCTAAATCATGAACCCATTTAGATCTTATCTTAGTATGTAGTGCTAGCTGTGGCTCAAGCCCTAATTTCTTCCATACTAGTTTCCAATTTTCTTAGCAGTTTTTCTTAAATAGTGAGTCCTTATCCCAAAAGCTGGGGTCTTTGAGTTTATCAAACACTAGATTGCTACAGTTATTGCCTAATTTGTCCTGTGATCCTATCCTATTCCACTGATTGACTCCTCTATTTCTTAGCCAGTATCAAATGGTTCTGATGACCGTTGCTTTATAATATAGTTTTAGCTCTGGCACAGCAAGGCCACCTCATCAGCCTTTTTTTTTTTCATTAATTCTCTTGAAATTCTTGACCTTTTGTTCTTCCAAATAAACTTTGATACTATTTTTTTCTAGATCTGTAAAATAATTTCTTGGGAGTTTGATTGGTATGGCACTAAATAAGTAGATTAGTTTGGGTAGTACTGTCATTTTTATTATATTCGCTCAGCCTACCCATGAGCACTTGATGTTTTTCCAACTGATTAGGTCTGACTTTATTTGTGTGGAAAGTGTTTTGTAGGTTAGTTCATGTAGTTCATGACTGTTCCTTGGCAGATAGATTCCCAAATATTTTATATTATCAATATTTATTTTGAATGGAATTTCTTTTTATATCTCTGGTTGCTGAAATTTTGTTGGTAATATATAAAAATGCTGATGATTTATGTGGATTTATTTTGTATCCTGCAACTTTGCTAAAGTTCTGAATTGTTTCTAGTAATTTTTTAGTTGAGTCTCTAGGGTTCTTTAAGTATACCATCATGTCATCTGCAAAGAGTGATAATTTTGTTCTCTTAATATCTACTCTAATTCCTTTAATCTCTTTTTCTTCTCTTACTGCCAAAGCTAACATTTCTAATACAATATTAAATAATAATTGTGACAGTGGGCAGCCTTGTTTCACTCCTGATCTTATTGGGAATGGTGCTACTTTGTCTCCATTACATATGATGCTTGCTGGTGGTTTTAAGTAGATGCTACTAATCATTTTAAGGAAAAGCCTATTTATTCCTATACTCTCTAGTGTTTTTCATAGGAATAGGTGTTGGATTTTATCAAAGGCTTTTTCTGCATCTATTGAAATAATCATATGATTTTTGTTAGTTTGGTTATTAATATAATTGATTATGCTGATAGTTTTCGTAATATTGAAATAGTCCTGCATTCCTGGTATAATCCTACTTGGTCATAGTGTACTATCCTGGGGATGACTTTCTGTATTCTCATTGCTAATATCTTATTTAGAATTTTTGCATCAATAGTCATTAGAGAAATTGGTCTACAGTTTTCTTTCTCTGTTTTCACCCTACCTGGTTTAGCTATCAGCACCATATCTGTATCATAGAAGGAATTTGGTAGTACACCTTCTTTCCCTATTTTTTCAAATAGCTTATATAGTATTGGGATTAAGTGTTCTTTGAATGTTTGGTAAAATTCACATGTAAATCCATCTGGCCCTGGAGATTTTTTCTTAGAAAGTTGATTAATAGCTTGTTCTATTTCTTTTTCTAAAATGGGGCAATTTAAATAATTTATTTCCTCTTCTGTTAAACTGGGCAATCTATATTTTTGTAGATATTCCTCCATTTCATTTAGATTATCAAATTTATTGGCATAAAGTTACTCTAATTATTACTCTAATTTCCTCTTCATTGGAGGAAAGTTCTCCCTTATCATTTTTGAGACTAACAATTTGATTTTCCTCTTTCCTTTTTCTAATCAAATTAACTAAAGGCTTATCTATTCTGTTGGTTTTTTTCATAAAATCAACTCTTAGTTTTATTTATTAATTCAATAGTTTTCTTATTTTCAATTTTATTAATCTCCCTTTTTATTTTCAGAATTTCCAATTTGGTATTTAATTGAGGGTTTTTAATTTGCTCTTTTTCTAGCTTTTTTAATTGTAAGCCCAATTCATTGATCTTCTCTTTTTCTATTTTATACAAGTAAGCATCTAGAGATATAAAATTATCCCTTCTAACCATTTTGGCTGTATCCCACAAATTTTGATATGTTGTCTCATTATTGTCATTCTCCTGGATGAAATTATTGATTGTGTCTATGATTTGCTCTTTCACCCATTCATTCTTTAAAATTAGATTATTTAATTTCCAATTAACTTTTGATATATTTTCTCCTGGCCGTATATTACATGTGAGTTTTATTGCATTGTGATCTGAAAAGGATGCATTTACTATTTTTGCTTTTCTGCATTTGATTTTGAGGTTTTTATGCCCTAACACATGATCAATTTTTGTATAAGTTCCATGAACTCCTGAGAAAAAAGTAAACTCCCTTCTATCACCATTCAATTTCCTCCAAAGACCTATCATACCTAACTTTTCTAATATTTTGTTTACCTCCTTAACTTCTTTCTTTTTTATTTTGTGGTTTAACATCTAATTCTGAGAGAGCAAGGTTGAGGTCCCCCACAAGTATAGTTTTGCTGTCTATTTCTTCTTACATCTCTCTTAACTTCTCCTCTAGGAATTTGGAAGCTATTACATTTGGTGCATATATGTTTAGTATTGATAATGCTTCATTATCTATGGTACCCTTTATAATATATAGTTTTCTTCTTTGTCTCTTTTAATTAGATCTATTTTTGCTTTTACTTGATCAGAGGTCAGGATTGCTATACCTGCTTTTTTTTTTGTTCACATGAAGCATAATAGATTCTGCTCCAGCCCTTTACTCTGGATTTGTCCAGTTCTTTGCCCTTAAGTTTTTGAGTTGGCACTCAAAAATGCCTGAGTTTCCCTATATTCCCCAGATAATTTTCCACTATCAGAAATATGAACAAATGTGTAAAATTTACCCTAATTTATTTGCTGAGGAGAGTAAATTTTGAAGGAGAGCATACCTAGATTTAGCTTACCTGACCAATTCCTGGATAAGTGACTAATTAAAATAGCCCCTGATTATCTCTGATAAGATTTTTGTTCCATTACCTTTATCAATATTCTGACAACTAATTTAATTATTGAGGTAATGGAAGACTCAGGGATCCTTGTGATACCCAATGGCTAGGTCCAGGTTCATTTCATAATTGTAGTTTAAATGGATGGTGTCAAATTCAAATATCCTTGCCTGTTGCATATTTGCTTAGTTTTCAAAGGTAATGTTATTATGTTTTTTTATATTTTAAATTTATTTCCCAATTACATTTCAATCTGTTTTCAGAATGCTCAGAAACATTGCATGCCACATTAATCATGTAACATATTTAACACTTCTAGTCTGACATCTATGTTGTTTCAATATGGGTTCTTTCAAATCTTTTCCTTTGTTTTTGCATGAGAATAAAGAAGCCTTCTAAAATGCTATATGAAAAAATAGACTCTAAAACTATATTTAGCATTTCTTAAAACGATAAAATATCCTAGGAAAAGAAGTAGGTTAAGCTTATTCAAAAGTGCTTTAAATAGTTCACTAAAAGTGCAAAAGTGGTGTTGTGAATGGAGCACCATCAGGAAGATTTGAGGTCAAATCTGACCCCAGATACTTACTAGCTGCATGACTTTGGCCAAGTCACTTAACCCTCCTTGAGAGAGACAGACAGAAACACACACACACACACATACACACACACACACACAGAAATAGAGACAGAGACACTGACAAAAGAAAGAGGAAGAAGAGGAGGAAGAGGAGGAGGAGGAGGAGGAGGAGGAGGAGGAGGAGAAGGAGGAGGAGGAGAAGAAGAAGAAGAAGAAGAAGAAGAAGAAGAAGAAGAAGGAGAAGAAGAAGAAGAAGAAGAAGAAGAAGAAGAAGAAGAAGAAGAAG
>JAJPUD010001551.1:162640-241700 GCA_023553655.1 Myrmecobius fasciatus | reverse complement strand
CTTTCTTTCTTTCTTTCTTTCTTTCCTTCCTTCCTTCCTTCCTCCCTCCCTCCCTTTCTTTTCTTTTCTTTTCTTCCTTCCTTCCTTCCTTCCTTCCTTCCTTCCTTCCTTCCTTCCTTCCTTCCTTCCTTCCTTCCTATCCTTCCTTCCTTTCTTTCTTTCTTTCCTTCCTGACTCTGCTCTGAGTGGATCTGGGTCCAAGATGGTGAAGTTATGACTTATAAGATTTGCTCAGTTAGCAAATATCCGAGGCCAGCTTTAAAGTCATGAAAATGATTCTTCCTGAATCAGCACCTAACTGCCCCCCAAGTGCTATATAAATATGAGCTATTACTAAACATTAAAGATTAGCAAAATATTTATATCCAGATAGTTTTTTAAAATTATCAGTGTTTACTATTGCTGCACATGAAATTAGGAATACTCAACATTGTGTTGGACATTCATGTATTTGTTCATCTATAAATTGTAAATTTAAGAATGTCTGAGAGGAATGAAACTTCTTGGCTATGTTCTCCCTGGTGCTGTGACATTTTCCTTCCATTCTACCACTACCAATTCCATTCTTTTGTCTATAATTTTTAAATGTTTTCCTTTTTTCTATTTTATTTTTCCTAATAAATTTTCCTTTATTTATAACAATAATCAATCACTACCAACGTGTATGTGAATTAACTGCTCTATTGTTCCATTCATCATCCTGGAGACTTCTGTTCTAGCCATCATTTCCTTATATATGTCATTTTCTTTTATTAGAATATAAGTTTCTTGAGGGCAGACACTGATTCACTTTTTTATTTGTATTTTTATCTCCAATATTTAACTTAGTGAGACTTAGTGGATGTTTCTCATTCCTTTATTCAGGGCCATCAGTAAAGTGAAAAACCAAGCTGGCATCTCATTATTGCCTGATCTCTAGATGGAGACTGTAAAATGAAGGAAAGGCAAACATTTTAGCTGCTTTGTTACTCTGAGGAATTGCATTGACTGTGTTCTAAAGCAAAGCTTCTTAAATTATAGGTTGCAAACTTTACAAAGCTTGTGAAATTATGATTTATTATTAGCAAATGTTTGGCTTATAAACCTATATACCAAAGTCATGGAAAAATTTCTCAGGCATCAAAGGGTCACAAATGGAAAGACTTTTAAAAGCCCTCCCTGTCCTAAAGGAGCCTCAGTCCCAAATACACTTTGAAAAGCAGCTCTGTAAATTGTCCAATTATAGGATTTCTAGCCCTGTTTGGTAGAGAATTACATGATTTTTACCTTCAAGTCTTTGTGAGTAGATTAGTGGTACCTTGAACTATTTCTTCTGTAAAGTCCTGAGGTAGTTTCAGTAGGGGTTGGTGCCCAGATAAGAGACATTCAAAGCAGAGGTAAAACCCTTGGAGACCACCCAAAGGGCAAAGGTTTAATACAAATCTGGCTCTATTTAAATTATTTTCTACCCCTAAGCTCAGGTTTGGTTTAATAGCTTCATCTACCTGCCAGAGCCTTCTCATGTGAGAATTTAGCAACCAACAGATAATACAAAACAGGGTCATCTGTAACTCTCCAAAATGAGTTTCACTAACAAGCTAAATCCTGTGCTCTAGTGTAGACCAGTATGTAGTACAGTAAGAACCACACACTGAAAAACATTTTCTAAAATATGAATTGATTTTCAGTCACTGGTCCTCTTTTGCAAATGAAAACTTTTCCCTAATACAAAGAACATTTTTTTGTTGTTTTTTTAGCAAGTGAGTACTAAGTAAGCTAAAATAGGATTTCTCATTTTCCTCAAATATTTTCAAGTATCTTGAGACTAAGCTGCTCTATTAATTTTGAGCAGAATTAAAAATAAAGAAGAAACCTTTGATAGCCAAAGACTAAAGAAGTCTGCATACTTCTCAAAAGAACCAAGGAAAATACTGAGTCCAAATCCTGTATTTGGGGTCAATCATGATGGAAGTAACATTGGCTTCATGCTGATGAGTTCTTCCCTCAACTGTGAACAGCAGAGCCCTTCACAGCTTTGGTGGCAATCCCTGGGGTAATGGGGGAATAGAGGGAAATTGAGGTGGGGATGGGAGGAAGAGGTTAGAAGATAATACATATTAACAAAACATTTTAAAGTTTAAGCTATAGTTTAAGGTTCAGCATACTCCAGGTAGAACCTTGGAAGAGTGATGCCTCCTGAATGCTACTATAGCAGGAATTTAGTCTACAAATTTCTAGTGAGAAACACTAGCATTCGTTTCTAACAAAGTTCTAGGGTAAGCACTAAGTCAAGGTACTTGGGGAAGAGAATACATATTTGTTTAGCATCTACTATATGCCAAGTACTGCACTAAATACTTTATAATTATTATATCATTTGATTCTCTTTCTTTTTTTATTTTTTTAATTAAAGCTTTTTATTTGCATAACATATGTGTGGGTAGTTCTTCAACACTGACCATTACAAAGCTTTCTGTTACAAATTTTCCCCCCTATTCCCCTCTTCTCCTCTAGATGGCAGGAAGTTCACTATATGTTAATTATAATTAAAATATTTGACAAGTCGAATATATGTATACATGTTTCCATACTTATCTTGCTGTGCTACAGCAATCATATCTACATGGACAAAAAAGATATGATAAAGAAAACCCAATGGAAGCAATCATCAATACAGAGCATGAAAATGTTATGTTGTGGTCCACATCTCATAACCCTCTCTCTGGATGTATATGGCTTTCTTTACTGAACAATTGGAACTGGTTTGAAAAATTTCATTGTTGAAGAGAGCCAAGTCCATCAGAATTGATCATCATATAGTATTGCTGTTGCTGTGTATAATGATGTCCTGGTTCTGCTTGTTTCACTCAGCATGAATTCATGCAAGTCTCCCTAGGCCTCTCTGAAATCATCCTGCTGGTCGTTTCTTATAGAACAATAATATTCCATAACATTCATATACCATAACTTATTCAGCCATTCTCCAATTGATGGGCATCCATTCATTTTCCATTTTCTAGCCACTACAAAAAGGGCTGCCACAAACATTCTTGCACATGTGAGGCCCTTTCCTTCTTTTAATATTTCTTTGGGATATAAGCCCAATAGAAACACTGCTTGATAACTTTTTGAGCATAGCTCCAAATTGCTCTCCAGAATGGTTGGATCCGTTCACAGTTCCACCAACAATGTATTAGTGTCCCAGTTTTCCCACATCCCCTCCGACATTCATCGTTATCTTTTCCTGTCATTTTAGCCAATCTGACAGGTGTGTAGTGGTACCTCAGGGTTGTCATAATTTGCATTTCTCTGATCAATAGTGATTTGGAGCAACTTTTCATATGACTAGAAATGGTTTTAATTTCATCATCTGAAAATTGTCTCTTCATATCCCTTGACCATTTATCTATTAGAGAGTGGCTTGAATTCTTATATGAGACAATTCTTTATATATATTAGAGATGAAGCCTTTATCAGAACCCTTTAATGTAAAGATGATTTCCCAATGTGTTGCTTCCCTCCTAATTTTGTCTGCATTAGTTTTGTTTGTACAAAAACTTTTTTTTTCTTTTTGCTGAGGCAATTGGGGTTAAGTGACTTGTTCAGGGTCACACAGCTAGGAAGTGTCTGAGATCAGATTTGAACTCAGGTCCTCCTGACTTCAGGGCTGGTGCTCTAACCACTGCGCCACCTAGCTGCCCCCTGTACAAAAACTTTTTCACTTAATATAGTAAAAATTATCTATCTGGCGTTTAGTTAAGAGTTCCAAATCTTCTTTGGATATAAATTTATTCCATCTCCACAGGTCTGAAAGGTAAACTATACTATGTCACTCTAATTTGCTTATAATATCACTCAATATCTAGATCATGAACCCATTTAGATCTTATCTTGGTATGTGGTCTTAGGTATGGGTCAAGCATTAATTTCTTCACACTAGTTTCCAATTTTCCCAGCAGTTTTTGCCAAATAGTGAGTACTTATCCCAAAAGCTGGATTCTTTGGGTTTGTCAAATACTAAATTGCTATAGTTATTGCGTAGTTTGTCCTGAGATCCTATCCTATGCCACTGATTGACTATTCTATTTCTCCGCCATTACCAAATGTTTTTGATGACTGCTGCTTTACAATATAGTTTTAGAACTGGTACAGCAAGGCCATCTTCATCAGCCTTTTTTTACCTTAATTCCCTTGAAATTCTTGACCCTTTGTTCTTCCAAATGAATTTTGCTACTGTTTTTTCTAGAGCTGAAAAATAATTTCTTGGGAGTTTGATTGGTATGGCACTAAATAAGTAAATTTGTTTGGGTAGTATTGTCATTTTTATTATATTCGCTCAGCCTACCCATGAGCATTTAATGTTTTTCCAATTGACTAGATCTGATTTTATTTGTGTGGCAAGTGTTTTGTAGTTTAGTTCATATAGTTTCTGACTTTTCCTTGGCCCATTGATTCCCAAATATTTTATACTATCATCCATTATTTTGAATGGAATTTCTTTTTCTATCTCTTGATGCTGAACTTTGTTGGTAATACATAAAAATGCTGATGATTTATGTGGATTTATTTTGTACCCTGCAACTTTGCTAAAGTTGTGAATTGTTTCTAGTAGTTTTTTAGTTGAGTCTCTAATTTTCTCTAAGTATACCATCATGTCATCTGCAAAGAGTGATAATTTGGTTTCCTCATTACCTACTCTAATTCCTTTTATCTCTTTTTCTTCTCTTACTGCCAAAGCTAACATTTCTAATACAATATTAAATAGTAATGGTGACAGTGGGCAGCCTTGTTTCACTGCTGATCTTATTGGGAATGGTTCTAGTTTGTCTTCATTACATATGATGCTTGCTGATGGTATATCATTTGATTTTCATAACAATTTTGGGAGATAGGTGCTATTATTATGTCCATATAAATGCTGGGGAAACTGAAGCAGCTGGTGGTTAAGTGACTTTTCCAGTCACACAGATATTAAGTGTCTGAGTCTGCATTTGGGTTCAGGTCTTGACTACAGGTATACTAATGGATCCATTTGTGCCACCTGCAGAGGATCAGTATTGAATAATTACAAGAAGATTTTGGTCCAGGTATTACTTGAGATGTGCTTAATGTAAGGGCGCACAGTTCAAAGCATTGGCTCACCTCCCTTAACAATGAATGAAAGACATGCTCAAGATAAATTTAGGATAATCTTTTTTAGAATTTTTTATTAAAGCTTTTTATTTGCAATACATATGTATGGGTAGTTCTTCAACATTGACCCTTACAAAGCTTTCCATTACAAATTTCCCTCCCCCTAGTTCCCTCCCTTCCCCTAGATGGCAGGAAGTCCACTACCTATTAATTATATTAAAATACTTTACAAGTCAAATATATGTATATATATTTCCACACTTATATTCTGTGCAAGAAAAATCATATCTACATGAACAAAAAAATCTGAGAAAAGGAAATACAATGCAAGAAAATGTTATGTTGTGGTCCACATTTCATATCCCTCTCTCTGGGTGTATATGGCTTTCTTCACTGAACAATTGGAAGTGGTTTGAAACATTTCATTATTGAAGAGAGTCAAGTCTATCATAATTGATCATCATATAGCCTTGTTGTTGCCGTGTATAATGATCTCCTGGTTCTGCTCATTTCACTCAGCATCAGCTCATGCAAGTCTCTCCAGGCCTCTCTAAAATCGTCCTGCTGGTTGTTTCTTACAGAACAATAACATTCCATAACATTCATATACCATAATTTATTCAGCCATTCTCCAATTGATGGGTATCCTTTCAGCTTTCAGTTTCTAACCACTACAAAAAGGGCTGCCACAAACATTCTTGCACAAGTGGGGCCCTTTCCTTCCTTTAAAATCTCTTTGGGATATAAGCCCAATAGAAACACTGCTGGGTCAAAGGGTATGCACAGTTTGATAATTTTTGAGCATAGTTCCAAATTGCTTTCCAAAATGGTTGGATCGGTGCACAGTTTCACCAACAATGTATCAATGTCCCAGTTTTCCCATATGCCTTCCAATATTTGTCATTATCTTTTCCTGTCATTTTAGCCAATCTGACGGGTGTGTAGTGGTACCTCAGGGTTGTCTTAATTTGCATTTCTCTGATCAAGAGTGATTTGGAGCAACTTTTCATATGACTAGAAGTAGTTTCAATTTCTTCATCTGAAAATTGTCTGTTCATATCCTTTGACCATTTATCTATTGGACAGTGGCTTGAATTCTTATAAATATGAGACAATTCTCTATATATTTTAGAAATGAAGCCTTTATCAGAACCATTAAATGTAAAGATGATTTCCCACTTTATTGCTTCCCTCCTAATCTTGTCTCCATTAGTTTTGTATGTACAAAAACTTTTTAACTTAATATAGTCAAAATTATCTATCTGATATTCAATTGAGAGTTCCAGTTCTTCTTTGGACATAAATTTATTTCATCTCCACAGGTCTGAGATGTAAACTATACTACGTTCCTCTAATTTGCTTATAATATCACTCTTTATATTCAAATCATGAACACATTTAGATCTTATCTTGGTATGTGGTGTTAGGTATGGGTCAAGACCTAATTTTTTCCACACTAGTTTCCAATTTTCCCAGCAGTTTTTGTCAAGTAGTGAGTACTTATCCCAAAAGGTGGAGTCTTTGGGTTTATGAAACACTGAATTGCTATAATTATTGCCTAGTTTGTCCTGAGATCCTATCCTATGCCAATGATCGACTACTCTATTTCTCAGCCAGTACCAAATGTTTTTGATGACTGCTGCTTTATAATATAGTTTTAGATCTGGTGCAGCAAGGCAATCTTCATCAGCCTTTTTTTTTCATTAAATCCCTTGAAATTCTTGACCTTTTGTTCTTTCAAATGAACTTTGCTACCATTTTTTCTAGATCTGTAAAATAATTTCTTGAGAGTTTGATTGGTACGGCACTAAATAAGTAAATTAGTTTGGGTAGTATTGTCATTTTTATTATATTTGCTCAGCCCACCCATGAGCACTTGATATTTTTCCTATTGACTAGGTCTGACTTAATTTGTGTGGCAAGTGTTTTGTAGTTTAGTTCGTATAGTTTCTGACTTTTCCTTGGCAGATAGATTCCCAACTATTTTATACTATCAACATTTATTTTGAATGGAATTTCTTTTTGTATCTCTTGCTGCTGAACTTTGTTGGTAATATATAAAAATGCTGATGATTTATGTGGATTTATTTTGTATCCTGCAACTTTGCTAAAGTTCTGAATTGTTTCTAGTAGTTTTTTAGTCGAGTCTCTAGTTTTCTCTAAGTATACCATCATGTCATCTGCAAAATTTGGTTTCCTCATTACCTAGTCTAATTCTTTTTATCTCTTTTTCTTCTCTTACTGCCAAAGCAAAAATTTCTATACAATATTAAATAGTAATGGTGACAGTGGGCAGCCTTGTTTCACTACTGATCTTATTGGGAATGGTTCTAGTTTGTCTCCATTACACATGATGCTTGCTGATGGTTTTAAGTAGATGCTACTAATCATTTTAAGGAAAATCCCATTTATTCCTATACTCTCTAATGTTTTTAATAGGAATGGGTGTTGGATTTTATCAAACACTTTTTCTGCATCTATTGAGATAATCAAATGGTTTTTGTTAGTTTGGTTATTAATATAATTGATTACACTGATAGTTTTCCTCATATTGAACCAGCCCTGCATTCTTGGTATAAATCCTACTTGGTCATATTGTACTATCTTGGGGATGACTTTCCTAAATCTCATTGCTAATATCTTATTTAGAATTTTTGCATCAATATTCATTAGGGAAATTATTCTTTCTTTGTTTTCACCTTACCTGGTTTAGCTATCAGGACCATATTTGTATCATAGAAGGAATTTGGTAGTATACCTTCTGTCCCTATTTTTTCAAATAGTTAATATAGTATTTGAATTAATTATTCTTTGAATGTTTGGTAGAATTCACATGTAAATTCATCTGGCCCTGGAGATTTTTTCTTAGGGAGTTGGTTAATAGCTTATTCTATTTCTTTTTCTAAAATGGGGCTATTTAAATAATTTATTTCCTCTTTTGTTAAACTCGGCAATCTATATTTTTGTAGATATTCCTCCATTTCATTTAGATTATCGTATTTACTGGCATAAAGTTGGGAAAAGTAATTCCTAACTGTTACTCTAATTTCCTCTTCATTGGAGGAAAGTTCTCCCTTAACATTTTTTAGACTAACAATTTGATTTTCCTCTTTCCTTTTTCTAATCAAATTAACTAAAGGCTTATCTATTTTGTTGGTTTTTTTCAAAAAACCAACTTTTAGTTTTATTTATTAATTCGATAGTTTTCTTATTTTCAATTTTATTAATCTCCCCCCTTTTTTTAGAATTTCCAATTTGGTATTTAAGTGAAGGTTTTGAATATGTTCTTTTTTTAGCTTTTTTAATAGTAAGCCCAATTCATTGATCTTCTCTTTCTCTATTTTATGCAAGTAAGCATCAAGAGATATGAAATTGCCCCTTATAACCACTTTGGCCGTATCCCACAGATTTTGGTATGTTGTCTCATTATTGTCATTCTCCTGGATGAAATTATTGATTGTGTCTATGATTTGCTCTTTCAACCATTCATTCTTCAGGATTAGATTATTTAATTTCCAATTAGCTTTTGTTCTCTTTTTTCCTGGCCTTATATTGCATGTGATTTTTATTGCATTGTGATCTGAAAAAGATGCATTTACTATTTCTTCCTTGCTGCATTTGATTTTGAGGTTTTTATGCCCTAACACATGGTCAATTTTTGTACAAGTTCCAAGAACCGCAGAGAAAAAAGATCCAAAGATCTATCATACTTAACCTTTCTAACAATTTGTTTACCTCCCTAATTTCTTTCTTATTTATTTTGTGGTTTGATTTATCTAATTCTGAGAGAGCAAGGTTGAGATCCCCCACTAGTATAGTTTGGCTGCCTATTTCTTCTTGCATCTCTCTTAATTTCTCCTCTAGGAATTTGGATGCTATTGCACTTGGTGCATATATATTTAGTACTGATATTGCTACATTATCTATGGTACCCTTTAATAAAATATAGTTTCCTTCCTTATCTCTTTTGATTAGATCTATCCTGGCTTTTACTTGATCTGAGATAAGGATTGCTACCCCTGCTTTTTTTTTTGTTCACCTGAAGCATAATAGCTTCTGCTCCAGCCTTTTACCTTCATCCTATATGTGTCACTAAATTTTAGATGTGTTTCTTGTAGACAACATATTGTGGGATTCTGGTTTTTAATCCAGTCTGATATCTGCTTCTGCTTTATGGGAGAGTTCATCCCATTCACATTCACAGTTAGAATAACTAATTCTTTATTTCCTGCCATCTTATTTACCCAAGTTATGTTTTTCCTTTTCCTTTCCCCTTTCTCCCTTCCCCCTTCCCTAGTATTTTGCTTTTGATGACCCCCTTCCCCAAACAATCCTCCACCCTTTAGATCCCCTCCTCCCTTTTTTTACTTCTTTCCCCATATTCTTCTATTTTCTCTTCTATTAGTTTATCCCTTTCTTTTCCTCCTTTCCCTCCCACTTCCCTCTAGCAACAGACAAGTTTCTCTGTGAAATCAAGTGTCTGATATACACTTTTAGAGCCCAAACTGATGAGAGTAAGATTTACACAATGCTCATCTCCCTTCCTTCTTTCTCTCAATTATATTAGGTTTTCTTTGCCTCTTCATGAGACTTTACCTTATTTTTACCTCCTTTTTATACCTTATTTTACCACCTTTTCCCTCTTTTTCCCAGTATAATAGCCTTTCCCCCTCTAGTTTTCTTTTTCATATTATTGAAGTAATATCAGATTATACCCCCAATCTTTACGTATCCCCATAGTAGAAATATAGTTCTCAAGAGTCCTTTCCTTTTTATCTTTTTTGCTTCTCTTGAGTTCTGTGTTTGGGGGTCAATTTTTTTGTTCAGATCTGGTCTTTTCATTAGAAATAGGTGAAATTCACCTATATCATTAAATGTCCATCTTCTTCCCTGGAAGATAATGCTCATTCTAGCTGTATAGGTTATTCTTGGCTGTAATCCAAGTTCCTTTGCCTTTTGGAATATCTGGTTCCAGGCCCTTTGTTCCTTCAATGTGGAGGCTGACAGATGGTGTGTGATTCTAATTACAGTTCCTCGGTATTTGAATTGTTTCTTTCTAGTTACTAGCAATATCTTTTCCTTGGTGTGATAGTCCTGAAATTTAGCCATGATATTCCTTGGGGATTTAATTTTGGGGTCTCTTAAAGAAGGTGATTGGTGAATTTTTTCAATGGTGATTTTGCCTTCTGATCTAAAACCTCAGGGTAGTTTTCTTTCAGGATTTCCTGGAAGATAGTGTTTAGATTCTTTTTTTCATCATGGCTTTCAGGAAGTCCAATAATCCTTAGATTGTCTTTCCTAGATCTATTTTCCAAGTCAGTTGTTTTTCCTAGGAGATATTTCATATTTTCTTCTATTTTTTCACTTTTTTGACTAATTCTTTTTTTTTTTTTTATTTGCAAAATATATGTATGGGTAATTCTTCAACATTAACCCTTACAAAGCTTTCTATTACACATTTCTCCTCCCTGTTCCATATCCCTCCCCTAGATGGCAGGATATCCACTACATCTTAATTATGTTAAAGTACTTGAGAAATCGAATATGTGTATACATATTTTACAGTTATCTTGTTGTGCAAGAAAAATAGTATCTACAAGAAAAATCAGAGAAAGGAAATACAATGCAAGCAAACATCAATCGAGAGCATGAGAATGTTATGTTCTGGTCCACATTTCATATCCCTCTCTCTGGGTGTATATGGCTTTCTTCACTGAACAACTGGAACGGGTTTGAAACATTTCATTGTTGAAAAGAGCCATGTCCATCAGAATTGATCGTCATATAGTATTGTTGTTGCCGTGTATAATGATCTCCTGGTTCTGCTCATTTCACTCAGCATCAGTTCATGCAAGTCTCTCCAGGCCTCTCTGAAATCATCCTGCTGGTCGTTTCTTACAGAACAATAATATTCCATAATATTCATTTACCATAATTTATTCAGCCATTCTCCAATTGATTGGCATCCATTCAGTTTCCAGTTTCTAGCCACTACAAAAAGGGCTGCCACAAACATTCTTGCACATGTGGGACCCTTTCCCTCCTCTAAGATATCTTCGGGATATAAGCCCAATAGAAACACTGCTTGGTCAAAGGGTATACATAGGTTGATAACTTTTTTAGCATAGCTCCAAATTGCTCTCCAGAATGGTTGGATCTGTTCACAGTTCCACCAACAATGCATCAGTGTCCCAGCCTTCCCACATCCCCTCCAGCATTCATCATTATCTTTTCCTGTCATTTTAGCCAATCTGACAGGTGTGTAGTGGTAACTCAGGGTTGTCTTAATTTGTATTTCTCTGATCAATAGATATTTGGAGCACCTTTTCATATGACTACAAATAGTTTTAATTTCATTCTCTGAAAATTGTCTGTTCATATCCTTTGACCATTTATCGATTGGAGAATGGCTTGAATTCTTATAAATATGAGACAATTCTCTATATAATTTAGAAATGAGGCATTTATCAGAACCATTAAATGTAAAAATGATTTTCCAGTTTATTGCTTCCCTCCTAATCTTGACTGCATTGGTTTTGTTTGTACAAAAACTTTTAAACTAATTTTTGACTGATTTTTGAAGTCTTACTGAGTCATTCACTTGCATTTGTTCATTTTTAATTTTTAATGTATTGTTTTCTTCAGTTACCTTTTTAGCTCCTTTTGTAACTGGCCAATTTGTTCATTGCATACTTTTTTCCAATTCACCAATTTTGTTTTTCAATAAATTGGTGTCTTTTTCATATCTCTTTTGGAGGGCTTCTTGCACTGATCCCAGTTCATTTCCCCATTTCTCATCTAGCTCTCTTTTGAGATTCTTTATGCAATCTTCCAGGAAGGCCTTGTGAAAAGGGGACCAGGTCATATCTCCCTTGATGGCTTTCTATGAAGTTGCTTTGCCTATAGGAACCTCAGGATCTGGGGTCTGCCCATCTTTCTCTTCATCAAAGCTGTCTATGGTGAGAGCTCTCTTTTGCTTCTCACTCATTTAAAAAAAAAAGCTAGGCGTCTATTTAAAGCTGAGAAGTGCTGGCTGTGGTTGTTTCCCCTGGGGCAATTCCATTGTTAGGCTGGTCGGACCTTGTGTTTGCAGAGGGTTACAAACTGCCCTTTACAAAAGGCAGATCTGCCAAAGCACCTGCCAACAATCAGGGCAGAATGTCCCAAGAGTCTCAGATAGACTCCCTGGGTGTTTGAAATTTCTGCCACACTCTGCTTTTCCTGCCCAGTTTCCTGGCCTGTCTCCCGGAGCTGCACCTGGCAAATTGCTTACCCTGCTGCCCAACTGAAATAGACCTGCTATGAAGCTCTTCAAAGGTAACTTCTGCAAGAAATGTTTCGTAGTCCAAATATTTCTGGGTTCATTGACTTAAAGATCACTTCAGAGGCTTAATCTGCTGTTGGTTTGAGAGGTCAGAGGAGGACACAGAGAGTCGTGTCTTCATTCCTCCATCTTGGCTCTGCCCTGATATATATCACAATTTAGCATAATCTTGATGAAGAATGCATGTGACAGGAGCAAGGCTTCACAATTATGTATTTACAACTCTGTTTTGATAGAAACATTGTTATTGAAAATTACTGCTATTTATGACTCTGTTATGATACATACATTGTTATTGTTAGTTAAGGTCAAACTGGAATGTCAAAGTATCGTCTATATATTAATTCTGAAACGTAGCTTGAGGGAGCTGATGTTAATAAACCACCAGCTTAAAGAGTACATAAACTCTGGCTCTCAGATTAATAAACAAAAATTGATGGAAATATTTTCCACCTGGCTTGTGCATATTCATATCCAATCACACTATATTCATTGGAGCTGGAATCCAACAGCCATCCACCTGCCCCAGGGCACTAAAATTTAGAAAGGTACTGACAATACTTTTTAATCATTCAGTAGCATAGAAAGAAAAAAATTTACTACCTAGTTAGCAATAACTATTACTTAAAATATGAAACTGTTAGCTATGGTTTACTTTTCAGAATAGGTATAATCTTAACAATGTTCAGGAAAGTTCTACTCCACTCCTCCAACTGAACTTAAGCATTTGAACTCTGCTTGCCAAGGCACAACATTGCTAGCTATGACTCAGCAAACTCATAATTGTAAATTTTTCTTCAATGTATTAAAAGTTCTCCACTATTATTAGTGGAATACTCCCTCTACAAATTTGATGTAGCCAAAATATTATGACCTACTGGCTACCCATCTGGTAATGAGCTTCACTCAATGAATTTGGCTAGTCCTCTGATAACAGACACATATCATGTCATGAGAAAGATATGCAAAGCATTTTCAGTTTCCTTATTATTGTTAATTATTATAGAACTATTTTATGAAATTAAGTCAAATCTAATTAATTCCAAGGGAAACTTAAACTCTCTCTCTCTCTCTCTCTCTCTCTTTTTTATTAGAAGCTTATTATAACCTAATGCTCGCAAAATCTAAACTAGTTTGTTGGACAATGGGAATAATCTTTAAAACATTTTTTCCTTGAAAATATATTTTGTTGTCATGATATTAAACTTCATATGTGCTTAATAATTTTGCTTCTTTTTTTTAAATTTCCTCACTGTATCACCAGTCCCAAGGAACATAAAGTTTACTCACTGGGGCTGGAGATGGATGAGCTTCAACTGTATGTTATTTGGCAAAGAACTATTTCATGAAATGCTTCACCTCCAAAGAAAGAAGTGATGGAGTCTGAATGTAGATTGAAGCATACTATTTTTTACTTTCTATATTTTTTCATGGTTTTTTTTTGGGGGGGTCTGTGTCTTTTTTCACATGACCAATATGGTAATATGCCATGCATGACTGAATATGTATAATTTTATTTTAATTTTTTACTAAGGAAGGGGAATGGGGGGAAGGAAAGAGAAAATTTTTTTTTATTTAACAAAGAAATAAAAAGAAATAGTGTTGGTTTCCCCCCCAAAAAATATCTCCCTGGTTGAGTAGAAAGGATATTACCATCCTCCATAATTGAGCAATAACTCAAGACTGGAGGACTGTCTTTTTTTTCCTTTTCAAAGGGAGCAATAATAAGGACTTGACTATTGTAAAAATATCTAAATTTCCCCTATATTATTTCCATAAAAGAGCTACATGTATCAATATACACCAAGTTAAATCTAAAAAGGGAAAGGTTGTTGACTCTTCTCAAAAGGAGACAGAAATAAATGGTAAACAAAAAGTAACAAAAATGCAGGAGAAAAGTCACTAAAGAAGGAAAAAATCTCAAGCACCCACAATCCCAAACAGAACTTTTTTGATTAATGGGCTTAGTAAAGACCTAAGAAATAAAACAGGAATGTATTTTCAGGTGGCTGTGCACTTTTGCCTTAAAACTAATCTCAATTAGATGGGTCACACTTTGTTATCTTGCTCATAACAATTGAATGTTCAACATTAACAAGCAACCATTTTGTTGGCTATTACTTCTTGGGGATGATGAGGTTTCTCAGCATGTCGAAAGAGTTGCCGTCTGGATGCACAGTCACAACCTCCCCTCCTTCTTGATGAACTTGAAGGAAGCCAGAATCATCTATTCCAACAATCCATACCAACGGGCCCTCATCACTTCCCAGATGGACTTGCTGACCGCTGTGTATCCAGTATTTGTAATATAGAGGAAGAATTGCATTAGGTCCTTTATCCTGAAATGCATCTATCAGGCTCTCCAGCACAGTTATTGTTCTTGCAATAAGATAATCCACACGAAATGGACTGAGATTTTTATTGTGTTTCTTATTATATTCTATGATGAGGTCATTGATGCAAATAGTAGGGTTACTGTTATTCACATTAACTCCACAGCCAATAAGAATATGAAAAGTTTTTCCCATAAGTGATGAATTGACCAAAACTCCACCAAGCTTCATTTGATCACTGTAGTAGATATCATTGGGCCATTTTACTCTTAAATTAATATCCTGATACTCAGGAATTGATCGGACTGCCTCCACCACTGCCAGAGACATCAAGTGTTGAACAAATGGAATTCTCTGACCCAGATGAGAATATAGGGGGATGCGGAGGTGTAAGGTAGAAAGAGAACATCCCACAGGACTAAGCCAGACATTCGCATCACGACCTTTTCCTTGTGTTTGCTGGGCTGCAATTGCTACTAAACCGAGGTCTGGTGGCATCTCAAACATTAACCTGTCTAGAAATTCATTGTGGATGAAGTCACTTCAGCAAACAGAATTATTTTTCCTAGTTGCTTTGTATGCAAATTTTTTTGATAAATCTCCAGGTTAAAATGTTCTGAAGTAAAATCCTCTGTAGTAGTGATAACTGGCATATGAGATGGGGTTACTTCCAATTCTGGCTTATAGGATGAAATAAATTTAAGGGTCACCTTGCTGGATTCCATTACTCCTTCAGGACCCACATTTCTTTTAAGCCACTGCATAATAGAAATTCGAACTTCCTCATTAGCTGTGAGCAAATAAAGAGGAGTCAGGGGAGGAATTTTCTTTAATTCACAACTTAAGCCAAGGACAGTCAGGAACTCCTTAAGGACTTCAAATCTCATGAAATTGCTTGATTTCAATAAATTAAAGGCATCTTGAGTTTCTAAAGTGCTGGGAGACATTTCTAAGTGCACCTGACAAAGAATTGCTTCTCCTCCATTTGTTCCAAAAGGCAGATGAACAATCATCCTGTCTCTATCCAAGTTTTCTAAGTAACCCTTGAGCTTTCCAGGATGGAGAGGCAACTCTCCAGTGCCTTCTTCATAAAGGATACCACTGGTCACAACATTCAGTTTCATTTCAGTGTCATCAGCCTTGGAAAAAACCAATGTCTGAATGCTTTTCTTCAGTTCCTCTTTGCTTTTCAGCCTTAGCCCACCAAATGTAAAGGAGAAAGATAGCCCCAAAACCTTCCCACCATGAGATAGGTACACCATGAACTGTTGGTAAACTGCTTCAGAAATGGGCTCTTCTGTGGCAATGATCAACAATAAACAGTTATGCACCCATGGATCACTGAGCACATTCTTCTCCTTCAGGTGGTAGATTTTATAACAATCAGTGTCAATACAATCAGTCAGAATGGAATGGAGCTGCTGGAATCTTTGATGTACTTTCTGAGAGTCAGAGCCTACAAAAAGTAAAATATTTGGTGGCTTCCCAGTAACATTGATTCTTCTCCTTTGTCCAGTTTGGCAAGTTGTGTCAACACTGCCTTTTTGGCTGCTACTAAAATAATAAGGAAGATCTGGAATATCTTCTGCAGATGCAAATCTAACAGATTCAATGGTGCTACTTTCTAGTTCCAAACATTCATGGCAACTTGAAAGATGTAAATGAAGGTGTTCATCAAATTCAGCTCCTTTTTCTGATGCATTGGTGGGTTCTTCCTGACAAGCACTGCCTTTCTTCTGATTATACTCCTCATTTTGAGCCTTTTGGTCATCCCCATCTATGAAATGTTCTATGCTTTCAGGTTTGATTTTAAATTCCTCCACTTCTGTGATCTTGGATGCTGTCAATTGCTATAGTTCTTTCAACATTCCATTATCCATTATCCATTTGGAGTCTATTTTCCATGAATGCAATGCCCAACTTGCTGAAATTATCTATACTTGCTTCAGCAAATAACTTATAAGGCTCACCAGGTCTGCAGGCTAATGGCAAACAATAGTCTGACCACTTTACAATCTGGGACTCCTCAGTGAAGAAGACTCGGTTTCCCATTTTTAAGCAGATACGGTCTTCAGTGACCGCCAGGGCCCCCGGGCTGGGCCGAGGCTGCTCCAGCTTCTGCTTGCTGGCCCCACTGCTGCGGCAGAAGGTGAAGGAGCAGCGAGTACGATGCAGCCTGCGCACCGTGCTGCTTATAATGCGTGCGGGCCGCGCCCCCCAGCGCGCCCACAGGTACAGGTAATACAGCGTGATCAGCATACCCGGAGCGCCTGCGGTCCTCTCCTGGACCCTATCTCAGACTGCTTTCACTACCTCCGTCCCTACTGTCTCCAGTCCCGGTTCGTCCTTCTCCAGCGCACGCAGTGTCTAGCGCTTCATGCCCCGTGAACTCCCCTTGCCCACTTCTACTCAAATGCCTCGGGTGCACGCATGGAGAGGGGGCAGCAAGGCTTCCATGCCCTTCCCAATACTTCCCGATCAAGGTCCCTACCCCTATCCCCCGGAAGGAGAAAATTTAGAACTCACTTTTTTAAACAAATGTTTAAAAGTGTTTTTATAAAAGTACACACATATAACATTATATGTGTATATGTATACATAAAACAAAAATATTTTTAAATGGAGACATGAGGTTTGAATTGAGTCTCTAAACATATATTTAATATGTGCTAACGGTATTTTATATTCTTGTATCCATATGGAAGGTAGCATGTGTTTCTTGTGGGAAAATTACTTAGGATAATGCCCTAATTAAATAACTGGTAAGAAAAAAAAGAATTTTTCTGATGGACATGGCTCTCTTCAACAATGAAATGTTTCAAACCACCTCAATTGTTCACTGAAGAAAGCCATATACACCCAGAGAGAGGGATGTGAAATGTGGACCACAACATAATATTCTCATACTCCTTGATTGATGTTTGCTTACATTGTGTTTCCTTTATCTGATATATCTTTTGTATAGATAAGATTTTTCTTGCACAACAATGATAAGTTTGGAAATATGTATACATATATTCGATTTGCCAATATTTTAATATAATTAACATGTAGTGGATATCCTGCCATCTAGGGGAGGGGTGGGGAGTTGGAGGGAAAAATTTGTAACAGAAAGCTATGTAAGGGTTAATGTTGAAGAATTACCCACACATATGTTATGCAAATAAAATTTAAAAAAAAGAAAAAAAGAATTTTATTCCACCCCCAAAAATATTGCTGATATTAGGCATAATCTCAACATAATAACAACTAAAATCATTTTTTAAAAATCAATTATAACATCATATAAATTGAACAAACACTTCAATCTAGCTCAGACACAAGCAGTAATCAAGTAAAAATTAGATGGGAATAGGGATGGACCTATGATTTCAATGGTGAAGGGAATTCTTAGATAAAGAAACTATATGTACCAGTGAGGGTTGCCATCTTTCTTGAAACCTTTTGAATTTCTCTGAGTCACATAGCCACTATGGATCAAGGAGAGGACTCGTACTTAGGTCTTTCTGGCTTCAAAATGATCTATCCCTATATAGGCTTTCTCTGATGGTCATTAAGTGCCTTAAGATGTGTTTCCTCGATTTTTCACTTTACAAGTGTTAGAAAAGACATTTGTTGTTGTTGATGGCATCAAGGACAACTATGTCTTTCACTATCATTGCACTTGGTACCTTTGTAGGAAACAGAATATTAGCAAAGATAAGCCATTAATTTGACCAAATGGGATCATTCTTGCTCTTGTTGAAAATGTGAAATTTATCTCTTCATCCTCCAAAATAGCTCACTTTGAGATAATATAAAAACTAATACTTCCCAATAGTCCAGATATAGGAAACTTTCTGGCAACATTCCCTTTTTTGTTGTTTTCACTATTGCCTTTATTCTCTTCTCAAAGAAGCATATACTTAAAGTCTGGCTTTAGTCTTTATTAGCACTGGTCTGTCACTGACACTCTAATGTAAGGGTTCTTGAGAGCTGAGATAGGTGATTGGCAACTAAAAACAGGACTTTATGATTTTGTTATTGTTTTATTTAGATACTCTGAAATTTTTACCTTGGGCAGTTATTGATTTTTTTGTTCACTTTTTTCTGTATTAATAAGATTTAGGATTTTTTTAAATACATTTCTTTGCTTCCGATACTATGGGAATTAATCCTTCAATGACTTCATAACTGTGTTTCCTCCAGCAACACAATTTCCTTGCATGAAGTTGATCTAGTTCATCTAATATTTCCGCCTTAGTTTTAATTAGTGTAATTTCTAACTCCTCTCCAACCATTTCTAGAACTGCTAGGATTAGACTGTTGGAAAACTGCCACTAATGTATAGATAAATTGCATGACTTATGCTTTGACACTGGACATCTATGATTCTGGAGGAGAGAATAAGACTGATGATGGCACAGTCCTGTCTTAAACCCAATTCATTTGCAAGTCAAGATATAACCTTCCTGATGTCATTATTTGAGAATGAAAAACAAACAAGATTTCATGAAAAAAATAACAATAACTACCACCACTATAAGAATGATAAACAAAAAAATTATATAGTTGTGTTTTAAGGTTTGCACAACACAAATATTTTCTCATTTAATCTTCACAATAACCCAGAGGAGCAGGTAATATTTCTTATTCTAAGATGTGAAAACTGAGACAAAAAGCAGTTAAGAGACTTGCCCAGGGTCAAGACAAGTAAGTTTGTGAGGTCAGACTTGAACTCAGTTCTTTCTGACTCCATGCCTAGGTCTCTATGCAATGAAAAAGTAGATACAACCTTATACAAGCCAATGGGAAAAAGTGGATACAAGCCAGGTTTACTTAACCTATTGATTACGTATTGGTTTTATCCTTATAGCTGTGGCAAGAGAAAACAAAGAACAAATAGAGCAGCAAGAGAAAAATGTGGACTAAGATGCAAATTATGGAGGCACAGATGGCTGATTTAGCAACTCCTCAGGAATGATTCCCTAAACATTTATATTATTATGATCATATTTTATAATGTTCTTTATTATTAATAAATAATTATTATTAATGTTATTATTAGTAGTAATAACTTATATTTACATAGTACATTGGGATTTGGAAAATGCTTTACATATGTTGTCTCATTTGACCTCCACAGCAACCCTAGGAAAAGATTATCTTTATTTTATAGATGAGGAAACTGAAGTTGAATGAGGTTAACGACTTGCTAAATGATACAGCTAAATGAGCTTTGTCAGACAGAATTTGAACTCAGATCTTCCTGACTTCTATTCTAATACTCTATCCACTGGGCCACCTAACTGCTACCATCTTTTTAAAGTACAAAGTATTATTTTTGTTTTGGGGCATGCAGAAAGTGCGGCATTGACAGGTTAAACTTTTTAACTTGCCTCTCTTATCAAAATAGAAATTAGATCTGAGAATAGACCTAAGAATTTTGATCCATAGTCTGGTCCAAACTATATTTTGTGGTCTGGGTTGTCTGCCTAATTCTCAAGATTAAACCCACAAGTATCCCAGTGTCTACTTTAAACTTCAAATTAAGGTGAGTCCTGCAGAGTTTCTGAGAAGTGGGAGACACAAACTCCTTTGTGCAACTTATGAGTCAGTCAGGAGATAAAACTGATAAAAAAAAACCATTAAAATATTATATAAGGTTGTCTTTAACAAAGAAACTAAACTACACAATATAGAATAAAAGTGCCACTTAAATTTTTGGGATTTCTATTTAATTAGTCCCTGGACAGAGAGACAGAAGGGGCAGAGGGGGAAGTCAGGAGCTCATAGTTAAACAGAGACTCTTTTCTGAGAAGAATAACTCCTTTGGAATTAGAACTGTGATATGAACACTGGCCCCACTACTTTCTTCCCCCTCTGCACTATTTCTTTCAGATCAAATGAAGAATTATGTTAACACACTTGGTAATTGGTAAAACATGCAATAATATTTTATATTTATATAGGCTAATGAGGTCTTTGATTCTTAAAGATTTCAGGCTGAGATAGGGAAGACTGAAGAAAGGTTATACTCTTTAGAAAAGAAGTTTGTGAAGACAAGATCAAACTAGAAGCCAGAAAATTTGAAGAAGGAGAAGAAAGAGTTTAATGACAATTGATCTACCTATTGTCTCCCTTCTATTACCACCACACCAAAATTGTAGCTAAGGCAGGGCTGTGACAAGAGTGGGGCAGCTGGGTTTTGCTCCTAAGTACTAAATTTAGAGGTCACTCACATTTATAGTTCTTCAGCAGCAGAACTTAGCACTCATTTAACAGGAATAATTAGGTAAAATAGTGAAACTCCAGGACTGAGCCAGGCAAATGTTGTCTCAAGACTCAAATAGATGAAATCTACAAACAGATAAATTTGATATAATTTCATAAATTTCTAAAGTCAGAATAAAAATATAGAGAGATAAGCTTGATATCATTTCCTGGCAAAATTCTGAAATGAATATGAAAGGAATGATCTATAAGTATTTAGAGAATCACCAATATTCTTTATTATATTCTTTAAAAACAAGTCATGCCACCAGAATCCAACAATATGCTGTTTACAAGAAACACATTTAAAGCATAGTAATACATACTGAGTGAAGGTAAAGGGCTGGAGCAGAATCTATTCTGCTTCAGGTGAACAAAATAAAAGCAGGAATAGCAATGATGATCTCAGATCAAGTAAAAGCAAAGATAGATCTAATTAAAAGAGACAAGGAAGGAAACTGTCTTGTTAAAGGGTACAAAGACAGGAAAAGATAATGATGAATGTTGGAGGGGATGTGGGAAAGCTGGGACACTGATACATTGTTGGTGGAACTGTGAATGGATCCTACCATTCTGGAGAGCAATCTGGAACTATGCTCAAAAAGTTATCAAACTGTGCATACCCTTTGACCCAGCAGTGTTTCTATTGGGCTTATATCCCAAAGAAATCTTAGAGGAAGGAAAGGGCCCCACATGTGCAAGAATGTTTGTGGCAGCCCTTTTTGTAGGGGCTAGAAACTGGAAATTGAAAGGATGCCCATCAATTGGAGAATGGCTGAACAAGCTATGGTATATGAATGTTATGGAATATTATTGCTCTGTAAGAAGCGACCAGCAGGATGATTTCAGAGAGGTCTGGAGAGACTTGCATGGACTGATGCTGAGTGAAATCAGCAGAACCAGAAGATCATTATTCACAGCAACAAGACCATACCACGATCAATTCTGATGGACATGGCCTTCAACAATGATGTGATTCAAACCAGTTCCTATTGTTCAGCGATGAAGATAGTCATATACATCCAGAGAGAGGCCTGTGGGAACTGAGTATGGACCACAACACAGCATTCTAAGGCTTTCTGTGAATATTTCCTGCATTTTGTTTTCCTTCTTAGGTTGTTTTTTTTCTCTTTCTAGATCTGATGTTTCTTGTGCAGTAAGATAACTGTATATTGGATTTGTCATATAATTAAACATATTTAGCATGTATTAGATTACCTGTCATCTAGGGGTGGGGGTGAGGGGAAGGAGGGGAAAAGCTTGGAACAATAAAAAAAATTTTTTTGCAAAAGTCAATGTAGAAAAATCACTCATATGTTCTGTAAATAAAAAGAAAAAGCTTTTAATTTAAAAAAACATAATAAAAAATAAATATAAAATAACGTAAATGATTCTGCTTAAGCTTTCAGATGTATAGGTACTAAAAAGGAAACAGGGCTTTTTCTGTATTCCTCTGGATCCTTCACAGACTTTAAAACTGGGTAGTTTTCAAATTTTCATTCCTTCCTTTATAACAGGAGCAGATTCAGTGATTGAGAGAATAAGAATTCAGGAGGTTTCACTAATCAAAAATCTTGGCACTGATTACTTTCTCCTTTAGAGAAAAATGGTTTCTGGTGGCTTTTTGACAGTTTGGCAGTTGTCAAACCACTAGAGTTAAGTGCTAAAGCCACATCAGCTCCATGAAAGCCTTGACAAGTCTACATCCTCACGCTCAGGGCACAGGCTCCTCAGGGAGCCCTCGCCTCCACCTTCGTACCGGGGGTCGTATATTTCTGGTGTTGCATAGCAAGTAGGCTGACTCCCTCAGGCATAGCAGTAGTGAGAGGACACAAGCTCTAGGGCAGCAGTTTTGGATTTCCACCACAGAAAGGGCTAGAGGGCGGGGGGGAGGGGAGGAGGAAAGAAGAGGGAGGAGAAACTTGTGGCTGCAACTGCGCATTGGCCTTCCGCGTTCAGTTCCAGGCTGGGCGACTGGCGGCCGCCGTAGAAGCAGCCACAGTGGGCCAGCCATGCGGCGTTACCTACGGGTCTTAGTGCTCTGTCTGGGTTGTGGCTTTTGCTCGTTGCTTTACGCTCTCAACCAATTCGCTGTGTCTCTGGAGGAAGAAGAGACCGGTGATGGCGGGAAACTAAAGGCCGCTTCTGCTTCCTGGCTCACTGTTAGCGAACGGATAGCTGGGAAAGGGGCGCGAACCGTAGGCCCTAAGGACCCCGATGGGTCCGACAGGTAGGCTGTTTGTTTTTTAACTTTTCTTTTTTTATATAGGAGACCTCGCCCTCTAGAGGGTTGTAGGAAGTTACGGACTTCTTTTGGACTGCGCTGGTGCCTTATTGGGTCCTGCCGCAATGCCCCTCTTCATTCAGCACTGTTGCTTTACTTCCCCTTCTTTTCCCAGCCGCACCTCCAAAGCACGGAACCTAAACCTCCGATTTCGATCCCTTGGCTTTAGTGTTTTTCAGACCTCTACCCAGATTTCTGTTCTGTTCGGTGACATTTAACTTAGCCCCCAATTTGTGGTTTTCATGGGTTTTCAAGTAATTAAAAAGAAGACAACTGAAAAAGAAAATTTTAAACCCAAGGTAGTGACTTTCAGTTTCATTAACTGAAAGGGATTCCCCAATTTTTTGGGTTATGATTTTCGAGTTTAGACTTCTTTCACATTGCTAGTAATTTTACAAAGTCTGGATGTTTACACTTGTACTGTTGTTTTTGTACTGTTGTTGCACTTTTAAGTTTAATTTTCCCAATTTAAACCCCCCCCCACTGATGTTGAAAATAATTAACAAATTCATGGATTTAATGAGTGAATTTTAACAAAAAAGTATTTTAAAACTAGATTGTGTTTTGTCAGCGCCCGCGCGTGTGTGGGGAGGGAGGAGGGGGGATGTTTTATATTACGTTGGATTTACTGGAGACTTTTAAAGCCAAAATAATCACCTCTACTTTAGTATAACCAAACTCGTATTTATCCAGAAAGAATTTAACTAAACCATATGCTTATTGGTCTTTTGCCTCAATATCTCTGGAGTGATGGAGCAGATGGGGAGCAGAATTTAAGGTTGCATAAAGAAGCTAGTCAGCTCCTTTGTCTGGTGAAGTCCTATGACATCTGAGATCTCCCTACTTATAAGTTTAAAAAAAAAACAAAAAGGCTACTAAAACTAAAGAAATGATTTTTGGACCTGTAGTATAGATAATTGAGGATACTTTGTGCAGATCTGAATGTTAGGAGGAACAATATTTGGGGGAGGGGGAAGTCAACAGCCTTTCTATACCATAATAATAAAATATAAGCAATAATAGAGATGAAAATACCATAACAAAAAACTACAAAATGCATAAAATAACTGGGAATCAGTCTTCTGAAACATGCATTTATATAGATTCATTTGTAAAGCATTCCTTAAATAACAGCCTAAATAACTGGAAAAAGATTCAATACTCATGGCCAAGCTTTAGCAATATAATAAAAATGACAATATTTTCTTTTCTTATTAAAAGCTTTTTATTTACAGAACATATGAGTGATTTTTCTACATTGACCTTTGCAAAACTTTTTTTTTTTAATTCCAAGCTTTTCCCCTCCTTCCTCCCATCCCCATCCCCTAAATGACAGGTAATCTAATACATGCTAAATATGTTTAATTATATGACAAATCCAATATATTTATACATATCTATAGTTATCTTACTGCACAAGAAACATTAGATCTAGAAAGAGAGGAAAAAACAACCTAAGAAGGAAAACAAAATGCAGGAAATATTCACAGAAAGCCTTAGAATGCTGTGTTGTGGTTCATACTCAGTTCCCTCAGGCCTCTAGCTGGATGAATATGACTATCTTCATTGCTGAACAATAGGAACTGGTTTGAATCACATCATTGTTGAAGAGAACCATGTCCATCAGAATTGATCGTGGTATGGTCTTGTTATTGTGTATAATGTTCTCCTGGTTCTGTTGATTTCACTCAGCATCAGTTCATGCAAGTCTCTCCAGGACTCTCTGAAATCATCCTGCTGGTCATTTATTATAGAACAATAATATTCCATAACATTCATATACCATAATTTATTCAGCCACTCTCCAATTGATGGGCATCCTTTCAGTTTCCAGTTTCTTGCCACTACAAAAAAGGGCTGCCACAAACATGTGGGTCCCTTTCCCTCCTTTAAGATCTATTTGGAATATAGGCTCAGTAGAAACACTGCTGGGTCAAATGGTATGCCCAGTTTGATAACTTTTTGAGCATAGTTCCAGATTGCTCTCCAGTATGGTTGGATCCGTTCACAGTTCCACCAACAATGTATCAGTGTCCCAGTTTTCCCACATCCCCTCCAACATTTGTCATTATCTTTTCCTGTCATTTTAGTCAATCTGACAGGTGTGTAGTGGTACCTCAGAGTTGTCTTAATTTGCATTTCTCTGATCAATAGTGATTTGGAGCACCTTTTCATGTGACTAGAAATAGTTTCAATTTCTTCATCTGAAAATTGTCTGTTCATATCTTTTGACCATTTTTCAATTGGAGAATGGCTTGAATTCTTATATACTTGAGTCAATTCTCTCTATATTTTAGAAATGAGGCCTTTATCAGAATCTTTGAATATAAAAATGTTTTCCCAGTTTATTGCTTCCCTTCTAATCTTGTCTGCATTCAAAAAATGACAATGTTTTCAAAATTAATTTACACTATCTATGACATACTAGTCAATGCTATATTAACATGACTCTTTAGAACAATTCATTTTGGAAAAACAAAAGATTTAGAATATCAGAGGGAATGATGAAAAGAACTAAGGATCAAAGGGAAATAGGATATCTAGATGTCAAACTTTATTATAAAGCAGTAGGCTTCAGAGCCATCTGGTATTGGTTAAAGAAGAGAGAGATTGCTTAATGGAATAGATTAGACAAGGGAGATTAAAGAACAATAAAACTAAATTACTCAGTTTTTGATAAAGTAGAAAGATTTTCCTGTTTGATAAAATTTGCTAGAAAAACAATATACAACAAAACAATATAATATCTGGCAGAAACTAGGCTTAGATTAATAACATATACCACACTCCACAATATATTCTGAATGGTTTTGTGACTTTAATATTAAAGATATTGATGTAAAAAAATTTGAAGAGAAATAGATCATAGCTATTGGGAAAGAGATGGATTCTTAACCAAACTAGAGATATAAGCAATTAAAAAAGATTAAGTGGGTAACTGATTACTTGAATATCCTGTCCATACAACAGTGCATTTAAGATAAGATGAGGAATGGTTGAAAAGGGGGAAGTCATGTCAAATATCTCTGATAAGGGTTAGAATTTGTATATGTGATTAATATTTTTATTAATAATATGTGATTGATATATAATTAATACATAATAATAAATATGATAATTTCCCAGTAGAATAATGATAAAAATATGAGCAAATAGCCCTTAAAAGAACTGCATAGTATTCACAGCCACATGAAAAATGACTCAACCTTAAAACTGACCACTTATTAAGGGGGAAAAACCCTAAAAATCAAGTGCAGAAAAGCAGAAATACTAAAAAATCCTTTTCAGATCATATTGCAATAAAAATTATATTTAAAAAAGACCATTGAAAGATTTATTGAAAATTTATTGGAAACTGTAGGGGAGCGGAGCCAAGATGGTGAACTGCAGACAGCATCCTCTGTGAGGTCCCGAGACCTTCCCTCAGACCCAGACAAATTGAGCCTCCAAATTGGTTCTGGAGTGAGGGCTTCACCAAACACTTGGACTACAATGCACTTCTATCAAATATCTACTTTGAAAGAACTTCTGAGGTCAGTTTTAGACGGGCAGGGGATCTAGCAGCTCCCAGCACTCAGACGCCAGGGCGCAGCCGGGGTGCAAGTCCGGGGCTGGGACAGACCAGAAGGTTTTAGGCTGCCAGAAAGTCCCTGGGAGACACTTGGGCCATTTTGCTCTGCTTGCAGCAGGTGCTTTGGCAGGTCTACCTTTGATAAAGGGTGGATCGAGAGCAGCTGAAAGTGTGGTCCTAGTGTGGATCTAGCAAGATCAGCCCCAGACCGGAAGTCAACTTGGCAAATTGCCCCAGGGCAAATTGAAATTGCTGCTGCTGCAGAATTCCCTGCTGGTGACTGATACCTCTGCTGAAAATCATGAGCAAGAAGAAGAGAGCTCTCACCATAGACAGCTTTTATGGAGAGAAACTGGAGAAGTCCCCAGATCCTGAGATTCTGAAAACAATCCCAGATAAAGCCACAGAGGTGGACTTAAGTTGATGTCCCTTTCAGAAGGCTTACTGGAAGATTGCATAAAGAATCTCAAAAGAGAGCTAGAAGAAGATTGGGGAAATAAACTGAGAGCAGTGCAAGAAGGAAATATCTCCCTGCAACAGAGATGTGAAAAACTGGAAAATAAGTCTGGTGAATTGGAAAAAGACAACAATTCACTAAAAAACAAAATTGGTGAATTGGAAAAAGACAACAATTCACTGAAAAACAAAATTGGTGAATTGGAAAAAGTCACCAAATCACAAGAAAATAAAAATAGTGAATTGGAAAAAGACAACAATTCACTGAAAAATAAAATTGGCAAAATGGAAAAAGAATGCAATGAACCAAAAAATTCAATTGGCCAGTTACAAAAGGAACTAAAAAAGATAGCTGAAGGAAATAATACCTTAAAAATTAAAATTGAACAAATTGAAATGAATGACTCAATAAGACTTCAGGAATCAGTCAAACAAAAACAAAAAAAATGAAAAAATAGAAGAAAATTTATTGGAAACTAAATAATCCTATAAAATGAGTGGGTAAAGAACAAATCATAGAAACAATCCGTGATTTTATTAAAGAAATGACAATAATCATATGATTATACCAAAATTTATGGGATACAATCAAACTACTACTGAGGGGAAAATTTATATCTCTAAAGTTTACATCAACTACAAAATTCGTAAAATAGGGCAGCTAGGTGGCACAGGGGATAGAGCACCAATCCTGAAGTCAGGAAGACCTAAGTTCAAATTTGGCCTCAGATACTTAACACATGTGACCCTGGGCAAATCACTTAACTCCAATTGCCTCAGCAAAAAAACAAAAACAAAACAAAACAAAACAAAAAAAAAAAACCATAAAATAACTGGGAATCAATCTTCTGAAATAAAAGTTTATATGGATTCATTTGTAAAGCATTCCTTAAATAACATAACATATAAGAAAAATAATCAGAACAATGATTTAGACATACAACCAAAAAAAATCTAGAAAAGGAGCAGATTTAAAATTCCTAATTAAATACCAGATAGGAAATTATTAAATGAAAGGAGAGATTTAAAAAAATTGAAAGTAAAAACAAAACATTGAACTAGTTGATATAAAATTATAAAATAAAATTCTAGCAAGGCAAATACAGCAATATGTCACTAGGATTATACACTATGGTCAGATGGAATTAATGCCAGGGATTCTCCAATTATTTAATATTAGGAAAATTATCAGTATAATTGACCATATTAATAACGAAATCACTAGATATTATATGATGCTGACAAAACTTTTGACAAAATACAGTACTAATACAAAAATATTAGGAAGAAATGAACCTTTCCTTAAAATAACAAGTAATCGCTATCTAAAATCACCAGCATGCCTTATCTGTAATGAGAATGTTAGAAGCTTTCCCAGTAATATCAGGGATGAAGCAAGAATACCCATTATCACCAATATATCAGTATTGTACTAGAAATGTTAGCTATAGAAGAAAGAAAAGAAAATGAAATGAAAAGAATTAGAATAGACAATGAAATAAATTAACATTCTTTGTAAATGATATGATGGTATTCCTAGAGAATTCTAGAAAATCAACTTTAAAAAAACCTAATTGAAATAAATAACATCTTTAGCAAAATTGCAGGATATAAAATAAACTCACATTTATCAACATTTTTGTGTTATCAACAAAACTCAGCAGCTAAAAATTAGAGAAATTCCATTTACAATAGCTGTACAAAATATAAAATAGTTGGGATATTCCCATCTGAGACAAAACCAGGAACATTGGTACACAGTTACAAAACAAGTTTATATATAAATTGCTATTGAGTAGGCCGTTCCAGTAGAATAAAATAAAAATGACAATTCTATCTCAATCATTTGCTTCTATAGTGCCGTACCAATCATACTACCAAAAATTATTTTATAGAGCTGGGAAAAAAATTAAAAGATTCTTCTGGAAGAACAAATGGTCAAGAATATCAAGAAAATTAATGGGGAAAGAAAAATCAAAACAAAATGGCCTAGCTATACCAAGTCTCAAACTATATTATAAAGTGGCAATCATCAAAATTATCTGGTATTAGCTAAGAAATAGAATAGTATATCAATGCAATGGCCAGGTACACAAGACATAATAATGATCGTGGTCATCTAGTATTTAATAAACCCAAGAATTCCACTCTCTGACAAACTGCTAGGAAAATTAGAAAAGAGTATGACAGAAACTAGGTGTAGACCAACATATTACACTAAATATCAAGATAAATCAAAATAGGTACATGATGTAGATACAAAGAATGATAACATACAAAAGCAGATTGGGAAAGCAAGGAAGTTTATTTGTCAACTCTAGAAAAAGGAAGAATTTTTGGTCTAATGAGCTAGAGAAAAAATATAAAATGAATTATTTTGATTATATTAAAAGTTTTTGATTAAAAGGAAATTAGAAAGGTGAGGAAAATTTTATTTAAGTTTCCCTCATAAAGTCCACAGTACTTAAATACGTTGAGAAATGAATCAAACGTATTAGAACATTAATCATTCTCCAATTTATAAATGGATAAAGAATATCATCTGGTAGTTTTCAGATGAAGAAATCAAAGCCTCCTATAGTTATATGAAAAGAAATTCAAACAACTTTGACATTGCAATTCAGATTGGTTAATTGGTGGATTTGGAAAATTTGAGAAGATTCAGATTGGTTAAAAAAGCAAAATGACAAATTTTGGAGAGGATATGGGAAAATTGGGACACTAATACACTATGGATGGAACTGTGGACTGCTCCAGTCATTCCAGAGAGTAATTTGGAGCTATACCACTAGTCTTTGATCTAACAATATCATTATAAGGTCTATATATCAAAGATATTTTTTAAATGAAGGGAGGGGCTGGGAAACAGGACCTATTTCTACAAAAATATAGCAGCTCTTTTAGTGGAGTTCAAAAGAATTGGAAACTGAGATCTGTCAATGGAGGAATCACTGAACACTGAATCACTGTTATATTGTGATAGAATACTATTGTGTTATAAGAAATGATAGCAGGATGATCTCATAAAACCTTGAGAAGATTAAAATGAACTAATGCAAAATGAAGTGAACAATCAAGAGAACGTTATGCATAGTTGCAGCAATATTATATGATGATCATGTGAGTAACTTAGCTCTTGATGCACTAAAACATGGAGTTTTGAAATGGTATGATCATTTTGTAAAATAGTTTGGAATTACATAACAAAGTGACCTTACCCTTTGAATTCTGCAGAGACTTTGTTACAGATCTTATTCCTCAAACAAGGTCATTGATAAAATAATTTCCTACATACACCAAAATAAAGGCCACAGTACTCAAATATGTTGAGAATGAATCAAATTTATTAGAACACAAATCATTCTCCAATTAATAAATGGACAAAGTATATCATCTGGTAGTTTTCAAATGAAGAAATAAGCTTTTTATGATAGCTAATAATTCGAAATGAAGTATATGCCCATTGATTATGGGATGACTAAACAAACTATACATGAATGTATTAGAATACTATTGTAGTATAAAAAAAGATGCATGTGATTAATTTAGTAAATCATGGAAAGATCTTTATTAACTGATAATAAGTGAAGTAAGTAGAGCTAGGAAATCTATGTATGTGGTAACTACAAAAATATAAATGAAAAGAATGACACGCCAAAAAAAAAAAAATCAAAAGAAAATGTAACAAAAGTACCACAAATAGTATCATTTGCACATGTTTTGTAACTTTTTCATTATATCATTTTATGCTGATTTTCTCCTTCCCTATAGAGACCCATATTATTTGTCATATGGGATGGCTCTCAGTGGGGGATTAAAAAAAAAAACATAGATAACATGAACATGGTGATGTAAGAAACAACAAAATATTGGCAAAAATAATTTTATAAAATGCCATATTTTTTATCATAGAAGAAATTTTTTAAATGTATTTTTTAAAGCTGAAAGACAAAATAAAAATAATAAAACAATTAAAAAATAACCCCAGAACATTGTCATGTACACAGCAGAACATGAGAGGATTCAAAATGTGTAATAATAAATTTCCATTTCAAGAAAGCATATATAATAATAGAACACATTTTATTCAGAACTGTCCATCTTTTTTTTTTTTGCTTCTTCATAGGTTTTCTTTTTCTTTTGTTCTTTCTTGTTTACTTTTCATTTTATTCTTCTCTCTCCCCCCCTTTTCTCTCACTTCCCTTTTTAGCAGGCTATAATTAAGCAGAGATATATTTATATGTAACAAACATGCATACACATATATATGTACATGTGCATATAAATACATATACATAGATACCTATAATCACACACACACATATATTTATATACATCTCTATTAGGTTGTATTGTGCTTGTTTTCTGCTGTTTTTCTGAAAGTGACCTTTTTAGGTCAAAATCTTCTCAAATTTTCCAAATTCACCAACTCATAATTTCCTTGAATAGTAGCAATATAGTTTTCCTGTTTTTGTCTTTCGATTGGATCTATTTTAACTTTACCTTTGTCTGAGATTGATTACTATCCCTGCTTTTTTTCTCCTAATAAATTCTATTGCTGGTCATTATTATTGTGTTTGTATGTATTTCTTGTTAACTATCTCTGCTGACTCTTCCGCTTTACTTCTACCTGTTACCTTTGACTATTACTTAACTACCTACCCCTCTCACTCAAGGTTTCTTCTCTTATCCTCTCCCTCTCATCCTTTATTTCCTTCTTTATCCCATTTCCATTCATCTACACACCCTTCTTTACCCCAGGTTTTATACCTTTCTAGATATATTTGTATTTGTGAAGATGAAGTTTTGATTATGGTTAATCCCTCCCTAAAGCAATATTTAAAAATACATTTTTATTGATTTTTTTAATTTTTACATTACATAAATTTTCCCCTTCATTTCTTCCTTCCCTCCCCCAGAGTGTCATTTCATGTGAACATTAAATTTATGTTCATGTGAACATACTTGGGTTTAGTAGATGTATGTGTATCTGAAACTATAATTTTATGGGTCTGAAGGGATGCGTGATTTACTTTCTGATTTTTGAGATTTTTGTAAGTCACTGAAAGGTTATTTTGCCTTGGACTCATAGCTAGCATATGAAAGGCAGAAGCTGAATCTAGGGGTTTTTGACTCCAAGGACCATCTATTTACTGTGCCTAACTGTCTTTAGACAAACATGCTTATCTATCTGCCTAACATTTTGGGGGGCTGGTGAAACCGAAGTTTAATTTTTTTTTAGCTAGAAAAATATGTTAAGTTCATTTGTTTTTTAAAATCTTTGGGAGGTCAGAAAATACCAGGTTTGCCAAATTTGTCCTACAACCTAGACAGAACACTTCAAAAAGATTGTAGACTGTCAGAGTAAAGTAGTTGTCTTGAGACCCCATGGAAAGGACTTCAGGAAGGGCCCAACCTTCTTAGACTGAGATATAACTGAATGAAACATAAATGTCTCCAGCTTACTCTACCTCATCAACAAACCCTGAGGACAGCTAGGTCAGTGGCAGCTTGGACTAGGATGGTTTAGTTAGGGGACTTATTGAAGAATCCTCCATTGTTTAAGGGTGCTAGACCCAGATGTGATGATCAAATGGAGTTCCAGGCTAAGACCATGGGTGAGGAGGAATGAGTACATGCAGTTGCAGTGGAGCAAGAGCCTTGCTGGCTAATGGTACCTGCAGAAGAAGAGTCCCTGGTTTCATTTCCAAATCAGTGAAGAGTTTGAAGTTTGCAGTCTAGGAGGGATTGCAGGGAATAAGAATATTTTAGGCAACAATATGATTGGGAGCCCTGACTCTGGCTTAAAGATAGAGAAATCTGCCAGAGATTGCCGCCCCCCCCCCACTCCCCAATAGCTCAGAAAATAGTAGAAGGACATGAGACCTGGTTTACCATTCCCTACACCTCAAGGATAGAACTCAATTATAATAATGTTTCTAAAACTATAATAAAACAAAATGAAATAAAAATGAGTAGACAAAGGAGAAAGAACCTGACCACAGGCAGCTACTGTAGGCTTAGAGATCTGTTCATACTGAGAAGCAGAGAAACACCAAATGGTCACAAGCCCTAAAAGAGTTCTTGGAAGAACTTAAAAAGCACTTCAAAAATCAAATAAGAGAGTTTGAGGAAAAATTAGGAGAAAAATCCCCATAAATCCAAATGATTATTTTTATATAACACTAACAAAACCCTGCAAGAAGAGATGATAAGAAATACCCCATTTAAAATAATTGTGAACAGCATAAATTACCTGGGAGTATACTTGCCAAAACTGATCCAGGAACTACATGTACATAATTATGTTTTTTATATAAATAAAGCCAAATTGAAATTATTAGAGAAATATTAATTGTTCACAGGTCAGTATAATAAAACTTGCAATTTTACCTAATTTAATCAATACTATCCTAATCATATTACCAAAAAAAAATCTTTGAGTTAGAAACAAATAATGCCACAATTCATTTGGAAAAACAAAGGGTCAAAAATTTCAAAGAAACTCATGAAAAAAATTGAAAAGGAAGGAGTTTTAGCAGTAGCAGATCTTAAAACTATATAAGGCAGTAATTATCAAAACTCTGAGTTTTGGCTAAGATATTAGAACGTTGTATCAATAGAACAGAATAGACTTACAGCACTCAATTGCAAATGATTATAATAACCTTGTATTTGATAAATTAAAGATTTAAGTTTAGGGGATAAGAAGTTATTATTTGGTAAAAATTTCTAGGAAAGCTGAAAGACTGGCAAAAATTCAGCATAGAACGTTTACCTAGACAAGATCAAAGTGGATACATAATAAAAATATAAAAGGAGATCTCAAAAGAGGTTAGAAGTTAGAACATGTGACCTATTAGACATATGAATAGGAGAACAATTTATAAATAAATAAGAGATATTGGGCATTATGAGGTATAAAATGGATAATTTCAATTATATTAAACTAAAGAGCTTTTGTACAAATAAAACCAAAAAAAGAAATTTGGGGAGGAGGATTTTTATAGACAGTTTCTTAGATAAAGCTCTAATTTCTCAGATATATAAAGAAATGTGTCAAATTTATAGGAATACAAGTCATTCTATAATTGATAAATGGTCAAAATATATGGGCAGTTTTTCTTTCAAGAAATCAAAACAAAGTAGTTCTGTGAAATTTTATTTCTAAATCGTTCTTGATTAGAGAAATGCAAATTAAAACAACTTTGAGACATCATCTTACACCTATGAGATTGGCAGAGTGAGAAATGACTTTGAGTTGGGGAATAGCTAAGCAAGTTGTGGTTTATGATTGGAGTGGAATTGTGCAGTTATAAGAAATGATTAGCTGCTTGATTTCAGAAAAAACATGGAAAGACTTGTGAAATAATGAAAAATGAAATGAGTCATTTCAAAAGAACATTATACCAATAGTAATAAATAATGTCCTAAAAACAACTTTGAATGACCAATTCATCTTGAGTATCCTAAATACTCAAACCTACTACAAAGGAGCAATGAAGGAAAATCCTTTTTACCTCCAGAGAAAGAACTGTTAAGTAGAAGTATATATAGTGTGGTTTTACGTGTGTGTGTGTGTATGTTCATTTGTAGCCTTCTCTAGGGTGGGGTGGAAAGGGAGGGAAGAAAAATTAATTAATTTTGAAAATAGTATAGTATTTACTATATAATTTTTTAAGAAAAAGTATAAATATTTTGAACCTGGGCCACATGAAAATGTTAATCTTTTTGTTTTTATATTTAAGTTCAAAATAAAGCAAAGATTTTAAAAAATTACTCTATACTTAAGCATCAAAAAGAGCATTTTCATATGTAGATCCACTGTGATTATATATGAAACTGAATCTCCATTTCATATTACCTAAAAAAAACCCAACCAAACCAAAAGAAAAACCCTATGACAATTTTCAAAGCTCAATTGCTTGCCTATGCTTCCTTCTGAACTCCCTTTTTAATTAATTAAAAATTAATAATCCTTTCATTTAATTTTTTTTCATTCAGCAATGTTTATTAAGTTGAATATTGGAGAATATACAGAAATAAATAAATTGCAGTAATTTACTTCAAGGAGTTTGTAATCTGATAGAGAGATAATATATACACAAATAAATGTGCAAATTTCAAAGAGAATAAAGACATTATGAAGTAGTGTTTTGTTTTGTTTTGTTTTTTCCAAATCCAAGTATTTATTAAGTACCCACTGCTGTATGCCAAATAGGTATAGGGGAACACAACAGGAATTAAATAGTTCTCTGCCCAGAAGGAGCTTACATTCTATCAGAGGAAACAATATGTAGATATATGTTTACGTTGACTTACTTTAGTCCCATACCAAGTTTTCTTCAAATCTTTTTTTTTTCCTCTACTGCTGAGTTAATACCATACCAAATCTCTTAGCTTACTTACCTTTTTTAAGAATATGTAAAATAAGTTCTGAATTGTTCTTGCTCTCAATTGTGTTTGTTCTTGGTGAGGAGATCAAGTGTTTTCTGTCTGTGGCAGTTTTCTGTACTTTTTAAGCTTCATAGTTGTGGTATTTTATTTATATTGGTTAAACTCAGGTGAAAAATGGTCACAGTCTTATGCTAATACTTTTTCCTTTATCTAGTTTCTATTTTTGCCAGTTGATAGCTTTTTTGAATAAGTCAAGTTGAAAACCTTGTAATGACACATAGTATTTTTTTCTCATCTTTATCCATTCTTTTAGTTTGGTTCATTTTGATCTTTACTGCATAACAAATAATCTAACTACACAGAAAAACACTAATCAGGAATTGATTCCCATATTAGTAATTTTATTAGTTTAGTAAATTTCCAAATGAGGAAATTTCCTCTACCATATAATATAAAGTGTTATAAGATCAGGGGTCTTCTTATTTAAACACACACACAATTTCAGGGGCTGCTGGGTTTTTTTTTTTTTGTTTTGTTTTTTGCATCAATGATTCCTTTCCTCATAATGCTCCACACAATGCTCAGTTTAAAAAAAATTTCCTTGTAGTAAATATTAATTGCGGCAGTACAAGTAAGTCATGTCCAGCAACATAAATCTTTTTTTCTGAAACCTGTGGCTATCATCCTTTGTGGAAACTGAACTACTTGTTTTATATAAATACTCTAATTAGCATCCTTAAGCTTTCAAATTTTTTTTCTTTTTAATGTTTTGTCTGTTATGTAAATTGTTCTCTTGGTTCTGCTTATCTTACTTTGTATTGGCTCATGTTAGCAAGCATTGTTTGAAATAAAAAATAGCATGCTTTAGTCTGTATTCAGTCAGTACCGATTCTTTGGAGGTAGGTAGTAGGCGTCATCATTAATCCTTTGGGAATGTCTTAGATCATTATTCATCAAACAGTATTTCTGTTATTGTATACAATGTTCTCCTGATTCTATTCACTTCACTTTGTTGCAATTACTTTCCCCTTCTTTTGAGGGTTCTTTAGATTTGCAACACATTTTAATTACTTGTTGATGTCTTAATTTCATTTACTCATCTCTGGGTTCTGCACCTCACTATAGCAGCATTGTACCAGAACTACCTTTTGCTTCCTGGTTGCTTTTGTGGGTAAATATAGACCCTGTATAATTTCTTCCTTGGTACCCTGGGTGCCTGGGTCAATTCGATCTCTTTTTCCTGAAGTTAGAATACATGGATTATTAATGTTCAGAGTGCTAGATCCTTAAGGCCTTCTATAATACCTTCTATAAGCAGTGTTAGGGACTTTAAAAACAGTGGGCTTGAAATACTGAATTGCTTCTATGTTGCAATAGTTAACTTGTACTTTCTCAGGCTTCTAAGGTCCCCTGACTGGGGCTTTGTGACAATAATGGGACATGAATATCCCTGAATCTTAAGATTCCTTTGCTCTAATTTTTTATTTATTTATTTTTTGGTCGCAGGCTATGTGTATCCCTGGTTACTCTGGGGGCCTTTCATTTTGTTTGCCAGTACTGATACTAGTTTTGCTATGAGACCAGCTTTTTGTGGGTTTTTGATTGAATTTTTGTACAATTCTCTTATCAAAGAAGACAGTCATTTTTTTTAAACTATAACTTTTTATTTTCAAAACATGCATGAATAATTTTTTAACATTAACTCTTGTAAAGCCTTGTGTTTCAAATTTCCTCCACCCCCTTCCCTAGATGGCAAATAATCCAATATATATTTAACATGTTAAAATATATATGTTAATGGCTCTCTTCAACAATGAAATGTTTCAAACCACTTCCAGTTGTTCAGTGAAGAAAGCCATATACACCCAGAGAGAGGGATGTGAAATGTGGATCACAACATAACATTTTCATACTCTCAATTGATGTTTGCTTGCATTGTTTCCTTTATCTGATATTTCTTGTAGATACAATTTTTCTTGCACAACAATGATAAGTCTTATGTATACATATATTAAATTTGTCAAGTATTTTATCATAATTAACATGTAGTGGATATCCTGCCATCTAGGGGAGGGGTGGGGAGTGGGGGGGGGAATTTGTAACAGAAAGCTTTGTAAGGGTTAATGTTGAAGAATTACCCATACATATGTTTTGCAAATAAAATAAAATTAAAAAAAATAAATATATATATGTATATACATGTTAAATCCAATATAAGTATACATATTTATACAATTATCTTGTTGCACAAGAAAAATCTTCAAAAAGGGAAAAAAAATGAGAAAGAAAACAAAATGCCAGCAAACAACAACAAAAAGAGTGAAAATGCTATGTTGTCATCCACACTCAAGTTACTACAATTTTCCTCTCTCTGGGTATAGATGTCTCTCTTCATCACAAGATCATTGGGACTGGCCTCAATTATCTTACTGTTGAAAAGAACCACCTTCATCAGAATTGATCATATAATCTTGATGTTGCTGTCTACAATGATCTCCTGGTTCTGCTCATTTCACTTAGCATCAGTTCATATATGTCTCTCCAGATCTCTCTGAAATTATCCTGCTGATTATTTCTTATAGAACAATAATGTTCCATAACATTCGTTTACTATAACTTATTTATCCATTCTCCAACTGATGAGCATCCACTCCATTTCCAGTTTCTTGCCACTACAAAAAAGGACTGACACAAACATTTTTGCACATAACATCTCATTTCTTAATGAATTTCTTGATTCAATGTGGTACGGTTATCAGATTTTTGATAGTGTAGATATGTGAGTGCTGAATGTTCTGCTTCCTATTTTGGCAGCCCTCTTTGCTGGAAGTTAAGGTCAATTATTTTTTTTAAATTAAGAGAAAGATCAAATTAATGTTAGGAAAATATTTTTGAGTGGATAAATATCTAATTACTTTTTTGTAATATGAAGAAGTAAATATAAAATTTCTGGCAGTTCTTTAGGACTAAGTATTCAGGACTACAGTCTGTATTAATTTTAATTTCTGATTTATGATCATTTATTCTTGAACAATTTGTTCTACCACTGGTAGTTTAAATAAAAGTTTAAAAAAATTGTCTAACTTTATCACTTTGTAAGATAAAAACAATTAAATCATTACATTACTAATTAAATTCCCTAAATAGCAAATGAAAATATACTTATAGGACTTTTATTTCTGTCTTATTTTGTTAGGTATAATAAAGATGTATCTCTCTCTTTTTGGAATCCCTATTGGATGCTGCCCTCTGATGTTTGTGGAATGAACTACTTTTGGGAAGCCACTTTTAGGTAGGAATTTAAAATTTTAGTAATAAAGAGTAGGTAAGACCATATAATAAAAACAAGGACTATGCAAGGGAGTTATTTTGATAATTTTTCCCCAGTAACTTAAACATTTTCTTTGAAGTAAAGTTAATGATTTTTCTGTTTTAGCTGTTTCCATTCTTTTTTTTTTTCTTTGTTCTTTAAATTCAATAAATAACAGGTTCCTGTTACATATAAAATGTTATGTGAAGTACTAGGGTAACATTGATGTAACAAAGGCTTACTCAAAATTCTCATTGTTGTTTATTTAATAGATCCTGGCAGTGATTACCATGAATAAAACATTCTGCTAAATTTTCATTCAAATAATTGTAGAAAGACAGTCTGTGCTTTAGGAATTTATGATCTTAGATGATACAGTTGTGAAATATGATGAGATACAATTATATAACAATTATTTCTATTTTAAGATGACTTACTTTTGCTTTTTTCATATTTCCTTAGCCACCATTCTAGTAATCCTTCCTTTTTTTATTACCACTTGGTAAATCTTCATTCTTAACACCTCATCTCCAATCTGAATTTTCTCTACTTTTTCCAGAGCCCAAAGTCAAACTGAGAGGTCATAGACTGCAAGTGAAAATGGCTTACATTTTAGATAGCACCAATGTGGAATCTTTTTTTGCTTGACTTGTTTATTTTAGTTTTTAAATGGGAGGAGGAAAGGGAGAGAAAGGGTTTGAGTTCCAAACTATTTCCCTTCTAATCTCCCTCCCAACATTGTAGTAGAGAAAGTCAACATTTTATACAGCTGTATATGTGAAACTATACAATGCATAGTTTCATATATAAGTTCTTTTTCTGAGGTGGATAGCCTCTTTCTTCATAAGTTCTTTGTAGTTGATTTGAATAATCATATAATTTAGAATAGCTTAGTCATTCATATTATTCTTCAAACAATATTGTTACTGTATCTAACATTCTCTGGGTTTTCCTTGCTTTCTCTTCATTATTTCATGCAAGTTTTTTCATGTTTTCCTAAAATCACCCTCTTCATAATTTCTTGCAGCCCACTAATATTGCATCATATTCATTTACCTCAACTTGCCCACCATTTCCCAATTGATAGGCATTCACTCAATTTCCATTTCCTTGCCACCACAAAAGAGCTACTCTAATTATTTTGGAACTTGTAGGTTCTTTTCACTTTTCCTTGATTACTGCAGGAAAAAGACCTAATTCTGGTAATTAATAATAACTATATAATTATATTATTAATTATAATAAGTAATAATAATAATTCTTGAAGCATAATTCCAGAATGCTCTCCAAAATAGTTGAATTATTTCACAGTTCCAACAGTGTTTAGTGTCCCAATTTTTTTCCACATCTTCCTCAACCTTTTTCATTTTCTCCTATCATTTTTAGCCAATCTGAAAGATATGAGATTTGCATTTCTCTAATCAATGATTTAGGAGATTTTTTTTTCAGATAACTATATTTAGCTTTGATTTTTTCTTTCAAAAACTGCCTGTTCATATTCTTTGGCCATTTATCCATTGGAGAATGACTTCCATTCCTAGAAATTTGTCAGAGTCTTCTAGATATAAGACACTTAACTCAGAAACTGTCTATAAAAATTTTCTGCTTTCCTTCTAACCTTGGTTACATTGGTTTTATTTGCCCAAAATCTTAATGTCTTCAGAATTAATTATTATATATCTCATAATGCTGCCTCTTATTTATTTATATTTTTCTCCTATCCATAAATCTAATAGGTAATATAGTCTATATTACTACATAGATTTTTTTTTACTATAAATATTTGCTATAATTTTTTCTTTTGTTTTTCTTTAGTTTGGGTGAAGGAGATAGGAAGGAGAGAAGATTAATACTTGTTAATTGAAATAAAAATGTTTTTAAGTAGTCATTCAGAGAAGCACAGAGGATATTTATCAGTAAGGGCCAAGTAGATATTAGATAATTTACCATTGTAGTAAATCTGGTTGGCAGTGTCATAAATTTCTTTAGTTAATAGATTGTTGGGATTTATAAAATACTTAAAAAATGCCAGGCCCAGTGCTGAGTGTTTATAATTATTAACTCATTTAATTCTCACAACAATTCTGGGAGGTGGGTGCTATTATAGTCTCCATTTTCCTGATGAGGAATCTTATGCAGACAAGTTAAGTGCCCATGTTCAAGTGTTTCTTTAAGTCAAATCTTGCTGACTTCATGCCCAGGACTCTATCCCTTGTACTACCTGTCTGCCCCATGAAGCACATGAACAAGGACATAGAAGTTTAATTGAATGATTAGGATGGACTGTCTGTACTTTCTTACTGTCTACTGTCTCTTCACCATTTTTCAGTTGAAAAATAATTATAAATAGCTAATGATTTGGGGATATCCAGAGTTCCCCCCCATCCGTTTTTTAAAGTCCTCATTTAAAAGTTTGGTCTCTTGAAGGACATTACTGATAATGAGATTGTATTAACAATATCTTGTTTTTGTTGTTTTGTTTTTTAATTGGAGAAATGCAAAAGAAGAAAAAGAAGAATAGAAAAAGAGGGAAAATAAAAAGACAAAACATTGTCATGTGTCAAAATATATAGCAAAAAAAATTTCCATTTCAAGAAAGCCTATATAATAATAGAAAAAATTATATTCAAGGGCAGCTAGGTGGCACAGTGGATAGAGCACCACCCCTAAATTCAGGAGGACCTGAGTTCAAATCTGTTCTCAGACACTTAACACTTCGTAGCTGTGTGACCCTTAGGCAAGTTACTTAACTTGTTGTCTCAGCAAAAAAAAAGAAAGAAATTATATTCATAAGTGTCCATCTTTTCTTGTAGGTTATTCATTTCTTCTTTGTTGTGTATTTTTTACTTTATTCTTTTTTTCCCTTTTCATTCCCCTATGTCCCCCAGGGAGACTACAGTAAAGCACAGGTACATTTATAGACATGTATGTGCTTTTATACAAACACACACATACACACACCTATTTTTTCCCCTCTACTTCTCTTGTTTGATTTTTAAAAGTCCTTTTTTAGCTTTTTCAGGAATTCATTTCAAGTCTGGAACCAATGTACATATCTTTTTCTTTGAAGCTTTTCATGTAGCTATTTTGTCTTTGTCTCTTTCTGATTACATGTCTTGATCTTCCCTGTCACTGTAGTAACTATTGTCAGGTTTTGTTTTTGTTATTTGCTCATTTTTCTAGCCCATGTCTTGACTTTTGAATTTAAATTAAAAGTTGGATTCTGCTCCAGAAAAAGTTTCATGTTTTTTGTTCTGGTGATGGGTCATTTCTCTTCTGGACAGTGCTTTTATCTGTGAGTGACACAGGCCCTTTTTTTTATTCCCTGTTCCCTTGAAACTACAAGTACCTTTGCTTGACCTTGGAACTATATCTCAGCTCCTGTTCTTTTGGAATTGTAGGCATCAGTGTTCCTTTCTGCCTTGAACATAAGACTAGACCTCCTTCTCCCCTTTGAGCCATTACAAACACTTGTATCTGTCTGAAATTGTGAAAGATTTTTCATTTTCCTGCAGTACTACCCATTCTTGCTGTGGGACTACAACTTGAAACTGTATAACTAACCAGAGTCAGTGCCATCCAACTTCATTACCATTTGTGGACTGAGAGCTCCAAAATCTGCTGCCCCACCCTTTCCCCCTTCTCCCTCCCTTCTCTCCTGCTCCCCTCACCCCCAGCTATCACTACTAATACTGTCAGCCCCAAACCCATTTTTGACTTTTGATGTATTGTGTTCAGGCATAGCCACAAGCCCAAAAGAACAATCCTTTCCTGCCAAATCTTAAGTTTTCTTGATTGAGAAAATTGCTTCACCCTGCCCTATTGCTAGTTCTGCTATTCCAGAATTTGATTTGAGCATTATTTTAAAATTGTTTGGAGGGGAATTTGGGAAAGCCCAGGTGAGCCACCGCTTTTTACTCTGGTAGCTTGGCTCTGCTTAATGCTATCTTTTTAACAACTTTTAAAATGATTCTGATGTATAATCTTATGTTTGGGTTCCCCTGTCACTGACAGTGAAAATCATTGATAGTTTATAAAAAAAAATATAAAAAAATGTTTTAAAAAAATAGATTTTTTTTTTTTTTGATCATACCAGTTTCATCTCCTGTGAAGGCCCGTGGTATCATATTACTTCATTTGGTCTCATATCAAGCTTTTTGTAGATTTGGTTCTCCTGCCTTTTAGTGGTTTTATAATATGCAGTCTTCTACTTTCTTCTGCCATGATGTTTTATAGAAGAGTTTGTATTGAGAAATAATCTCAATGTACAATATGGGGAAGTTTCTCATATATTGAAAAAAACACATGGAAAAAAGTATCATGGGCAACAAGTTAACCCAAAAGGAGACAAATTTTCTAACCCCTAAGACAACAAGCCTAGTTAAATAGATTGTGTAGATTAAACTAATCGGGTTACAGATTATTCTGCATTTAATCAATTTATTTCATCTTGAGATTTAGCTATCTCAATAGTTTTCTGATATTTGAAAATATTTTAACTTTGAAATTTCTAGAATAGGTTTCATTTCCAAGGCAGTTTATGGAAGGTTGTTCCTCTTAAATTGAATTTTTCAATAATTAGTTCAAGAGGTGAAAATCAGTTAAAATCTGAAAATAATCTTATACCTGTTCTTTAATCATTGTTCTTAATAGAAACGTTTGAAAACCAATTATATTTTCATATATACACGTGTGTGTATGTGTTTTCTTAAAGAAAAGTCTTTTTTTTTTTAATTTTCTGAGTGGTTTACTACTTGATTAAAATTTAAAACTTTCATATCATTGTCACATCACATTTTTTCTAATTTCCATATACCCCTTTTGAAAGTAAATTATCTTAAAATCATCCAGAAAGAAGGAGATGTTTTAAGGACCTAATCTTATATGTAAATATGTGACTATTAGTGACCACAAGTTCAGAATAGGAAATTTTAAAAAGATCTTTCATACTTTCATCTTATTATAGTAACTGAGAGATATTTAGTATTACAAGAGAATTCATCATACATATGCACTTTTACTATATAATATGCAGTTGTTATAGAAATTTGCTATATGAGAAATAGGAGACAAATGGTTATATCAGTATTAAAACTTTTCTTTCAAGGACACAGACTGACCTGACTTAAGGATATCACTCCTTTAACTGATTTTAGTTAAGATTTAATATTTTTTATTTATTTCACAATATTAACTGGGTACCATAGACAGATGAAAAAGATTTTTGTTCAGAAGGAAATTGTATAATGGGGATTCTGAGTTAAGAAGATACTGTCTTGCACAGTTACCACCTCAACATTCTCAGGCATAGATATCCACCTGTATAAGTTCTCAGATCAAACAGCCTTTGAGTAGCACTTGGCATTTGCTTTAAATAGTGGTGGATTATTGGCTCAGTGACAATTCAGAGGATCGTACAAGATATCAAACCTCAGATTGTCCCAAATGATTTTATATCAGATCACTAATTACAGACAGCTATTATTTTTCTCATATTGTTGCAATAATAGTTAACAATAAATACATGCAAGCTTTATTTTATGATCTTTTTAAAATTCTATCAAAACAGAAATTGGTCATTAGAAACAGAAAATAATAACATTGTATGAATTCACTCAAAACCCAGAAAAACACTGGCTACTATAAGCCTTGGGACTTGTCAATACTAAGTTGGATCATATCCCCAGTATGCTTTTATAATTATCTTAAGCAATAGCCAAAATATACATCAGATAAAAATCACTTTTTATGAAATAAACTTGTAAGCTCATTTACTTTATCTTTAAGAAATCCTAGTCCTTATTAAAGCACTTCATTATTTTAGAACTTTAGAATCTTTCAGCAACTTCTTTCACAGAGTTAATAAGATTTATGACCATGATAAGGTCAGGTTCTTTGAGGACATTCAGAGAACTTATCAGGCATTTACAAAGTTTGCGGTACTTTTAAGTAAATATTATTATTCATTTTAAGCAAAATATATCCAATTATTTTCTTGAAATTAAAACATTCTTCATCAAAAAAGGAATTATTTTCTAAGGATACAATTTTATCACCCTCTAGATATCAGTTTTCAAATTAACAATTTCTTTTATAACAGTTTTCTACAAAATCTCAATACAAGAAAAAATAAAAGCCTAACAATAGTATAAACAATATTATGGATTTTAAAAACATATCACAAAACTATTTGAAGTCAGATAACATCAGTTTTGTTGAATAACATGTATGAATCATCTTACACAGTAAACCATTTCATCCACTTGTCAGTTTGACATTCTGTGCATATATTCTATTCATATTAAAAAATCTAGCTAAATAGTTATACTTTTAATTCTTACTCATGGTGTTGCCAAATATATCACTTAGATGCCAGATGTCAAGTGTATTTCCCTACCCATAGAAAGTTAAAAATCATACAGAAATATCTAACTTTAACTGGAAATACATTACAATTTAGTTTTAGGACAAAATCAAATATGTAATTACAATCACAAGTGGCTTTCCAAGTCTCAGTTTTCCTAAGGACCATTAGTTGCCAACATTTTAAATGATAGGATCCAACACTTTTAGTTAGCTTTTCCCCAAAAATTTGTGTTCATAGTCTCATATGCTCCTCTCCTCTTAAAATATTTCAGTGTTTACAAAATCTTCAAACCATAATTTGGAAATTCAGAGCAAAGATTATAATTCATTTACATATTTAGTCTCTAATACATTTGTAATGCTATAAAATTCTACAAACCAGGAAAGGGTTTCCTTATCTGATTTTATCTCTATAACTCCAACCTGGCCAGGGCTGAAGAGATAGAGGGACAGTAACTTGCAAATCTCTTTTTTCCTTCTTCCTAAACTCTTTTCTCCTACTGAAAGTCTAAGACAGGAGTAAATTCCTGCTTACTTTGATGGAGAGTTTAGAAATCAGATTATAGAAAGCTGAGAAAACTCTTTCAAGCACAAAACTTCATTACTTTTCTCCAGCATACCAAACTTTCTGCAGTTTTTTTTTAAATCCATATTTGTGGCTGACCACATGGTCCCATAATGTCTTTGTTCTCCCCAAATCCCTATAAATTTACCTGTTTTCTCCCTATTCTTTGCTATCTTCCTCTCTTGGAATTTAGCCTCCTTTAATTAGCCTTAGAATTATAATAAAACTTTGCCTTTTGATTGCCTAAGCTTTCAAATACTTTTGAAACACCTCCTACAACAGTCCAGAATCCCAATATTTTGTGTTCCCTGAACTCCAATATTTAGGTGGCAGACATGAAATCTAAGTCTATTATGGCGTTGTCTTTTTCCTCATCAAGGTAAGCAAGCTCCCTCTGTTCTATAGCTGGTACACCCCAAGCACAGAAGAAGCTTTGTTCTGTTATCAGTGAGCTCTACACTAGGTATATTTCTCATGGAGTAGGAACGCCTGGTGATGGAAACACTTAAAGTTAAGCATATTTCCCTTGACTTAGAGACATCCTGGTCTTGGGAACAGTTGGGATTGCATACTTTTCCTTTGTGAGAACACTTGGAGTTTCTCCCTTCTGGGATGCCACAGGCAATAGACTCCAGAAACAGAATCCCCTAGGCCTTATAGTAGAATTGGAACAGTTCTCTTGTGTTCCTCAGGATTCTCCTTTGAGCTGCCTCTTGAATAATAGGGAGAAATTTAGTCTGTAAGATCTCAAATAGAAGATTATTTTCTTTTGTTAACACTGCTTAGCCTTTTTCTAACCTTGGAAGATCAGGAAAAATGGCTCATGGATGGGTCTCTCAATTAAGTACTTTTTATCTTATCATTTTATCTTTCTGAATCTTTCTGTTTGCATAATGTCTGTGTCATGTTTGTGCTGTGAGTTAAATTTTGTTACCCTGGTGCAGCTAGGTGATACAGTGGATAGAGCGATAGACCACCAGTTCAAAAAAAAAAAAAAAATACCTTGAAAGTTTTAAAATGCAGCCATAAGATTTTTTTTTTCCCAGTAGTTCCAACACTGGCCAAGTTAGGTTTGCGAAAATAGTTAGATAACTAAAGATGTAGAACCTCTAAAAAAAAAAAAACAAAAAAAAAAAACAACTTAGTAGATTCTGAAGGTTTTGAGATTAATCAGTAAAGATTTTGGCAATTTATTATTTTAAAATTGCAGGAAAGAACTCCTAAAACTTTGGGGTAATTCCAGGAATTCATCCTTTTCTGAAACAGTTTTGTTTCTTAAATTCTATAGAATTCATTTTAAGGAAAAATAAGGATTAAATCTTATACAAGTTTAAAAACATTTTAGAAACACTTGACAAGATAAATAGTTTTATTGTTTTAGGGCAGTGAAGGAAAGAGATTTTCTTCCTTTTCCCTCCCTCTCTCCTTCCTTGACTGCAGCCTAGATGGGTGGATAGAGAGAGAAAGAAAGCATACTCAGTACCATGAAGATTAGTTGAGATATAATGGTAAAAGAAAGTAAGAGAAGTGTCAAATCAAATAAGAAAGCAAGATTATGCAGTTTTAAAGGGGCTGCAATCAAAATCCACTAAAGGGATTTGTATATAGAAATGAAAAAGTTTAGTTTTATAGGAATGAGAGGAGCATGAGGAGAAAGGGATTTGAGAGTTTGGAAACTTTTACAAAGAGGAGTTTGTTGTCCCTTTAAAACAGTTGCAGCAAATCAGCCTGTCTTATTGGGAGTTAGGCTACTGAGGGCCGTCAGTGAAAAATACTCGCCTTGAAGTATGACTCTTATCTGAAGTCAAACAGAGCTAAGGATGCTTTATCCTGCCATATATTTGTTGTTAGACATGAACCTGAAGGACAAGTTTAATGATGTTATAATCATGTCCCTGCATTTTTTTCTCTTATACCAAATAATCAATGCAAGTGGTCAGTAGAAGATATGTTGTACAATATAAATATGTAAGAACTTGCTGTTTTCAATCTGAAAATATGTAACCATTCTACCCTAAACAACCAGGTAAATTTGTAGGGATTTTAGGAATATAGGACAAAGAGTAGAACAGGGTAAATGATGTCATGGGATTAGGGTCAGCATGATTGGTGGTAATTTTGGTAATAGAGGCTAATAATGACTCTCCTTCCCCCTTTCTTCTCTCATGAAATTAAGAAGTGCTTATTTTGAGTTTAGGTACAAGATAGCATCCCAGACTTTTGTATAACAAACTAGATAGCCTTGAAGGAAGGCTATGTAGAAAAAAGGTGTCAGGCCCAACTCCCTTTCTTTCACACATATTCTCTAAGGGTGTGCTATATCATTTCCAATAGCTAAATTCCTAAGGTGAGATAGTCTGAGGACATTTTCTGCATCATTTCCAAGGCTAAGTGACCTGGGATTTCTTGAAAAGTATTGCGATCTGTACTACTATTGGCTTTTCTACTAAATCAATGTCATTTTTTAAAATCATACTTGAGATAATGTCAGTAATATAAAGAAAATCTTACTCTAAATTTTCATGCTTCAATATTGAATACAAAGCCATATTTATATTTGATTTGGGGTGTGTTATAATTAAATTTTTTTTAAGTAATGCTTTTTTTAATTGAAGCAGTAATAGTTTTCCGATTACATCTCCTTTCCTCTTGTAATTGTAATTCTCTTCCATCTATACCAAGAAGAAAGGAGTATGTTTCATCATTTGCTCTCTAGGACCAAAGTTATTGCAGTTATTCATTGTTCAACTGCATAGAATCATAGGACTAGACGTAGAGCTAGAAGGAACTTTAAAGAGCATCTAATCCAAACCCCTCATTTTACAAATGAAGATACTGAGGCACATAGTGATTTCCCCCAAGTCATCCTAGGTAGAATCAAGAGTCAGATATAGATCCTTGGTTTCCGGTTTTGAGTTCTTTCTACCATAGTATATTGCTCTTTAGTTTTGTTTTTGTTTATATTATTCTAGTTACTATATATATTTTTCTGGATCTATTTTTTGTTTTTAATTAATTCATATTAAATTCTGAATTTGTCTTTCAGTTTCAGTGATGGTTCATTGTTATGAAGTTGTTCATTTGCTGAATTATGCTAATTTTCTAAAGCCATATTGAAAGTTTTACAACTTTAAATGTTCTCTTTGTCACTAGGTATAGACTGAAGAAAACACAATCCTCTGACACAATGCACCTAGCTGTGGTAGCCTGTGGTGAACGATTAGAAGAGACTGTGACTATGATAAAATCAGCTATTATTTTCAGCATCCAGCCTCTTCACTTTCACATTTTTGCTGAAGACCAATTGCACCATAGCTTCAAAAACATAGTAGGTATTTGGGATAAGTTACAGAATTACATTATTTTGTCACATACATATAATAAACATGTTGATATAAAAAAAGTTGAAGCTTTTTAGATAATAATGCTGTGTCACTGATAATACAAATCCTGGAACATAGCAAATGGTTTAAAGTACTTATTGATTGATTTATGAGAACTAAATCAAGACTTAATTGATGAGTAGAAATTTACCTGAGTGAAAAAAATTTTAATCACACCAGCATACAGACTAGGAAAGCAGATCTCCCTGTATTATGCCCTCTTGGAAGCACCAAAAACTTCCAGAATCCCAGAACCAGCTCTGAAAATAGAAGCATAAAAAAGCCTGAAGCTTCAGACAATGCCTTCCATCCTCTGGTGAGCAGAGCCCAACTTTAACATAAAATTCAGTTAAGAAATAAGCTAGAAAAATGAGCAAATAACAACAAAAAACTTGACCATATGAGGTTACAATTGGTGAGAAGGATGACTGTCCTAAACTTAGAAAAAGACAACAGTGTCAAAACATGCAGAGATTCAAAAATAAATGTTAATTGGACACAAGCCCAACAAAAATTCTTGGAAATTAAAGAAAGAGCTGAGTGGTAGAGAAAAAAAAATGGGAAAGGAAATATGATGCAAAAAATAAAAAAGGGAATTAACCCTTGATAAAAGATACCTTGGTTAAAAAAAAATAACAACAACAACAATAATCAAAGAAACAAAAACAAAATTGAAGAAAATTACTTTTAAAAAAACTAGAATTGTCCTAGTGATAAAGGCACAAAAATTAACTGAAGAGCTCCTTAAAAAGCAGAATCACTAAAAGAAAAAAGAGGTACAAAAGCTTATTGATGAAAATGATTCTTTAAAAATCAGAATTAGGGAAATAGAATGATTCCATGAGACTTCAAAAAATAAAACAAAGTCAGAAGAGGAAAATATTAAATATCTCATTGGAAAAATAAGCTGGAAAATCAAGGAGAGATAATTAAAAAACTATCAGACTACCTGAAAGCTATGATTTAAAAAAGTTTAAAAGAGCCTAAACTAAATATACTTCAAAAAATTGTAAACTGCCTTGATATATGAGATCCAGAAAAATAAGAAAGAACCAATTAATTTCCTCTTGAAAAACAATCCCCAAAATGAGAATTCCCTAGAATCTTTTAGCCAAATTCCAGAGTTCTAAGATCATGTAGGAAATATTGCAACTAATTAGAAAGACAAGACAAATATCATGAAACCACAGTTAAGATAACATAAGATCTGGCCTTTACATTAAAAGACTAGAGAGTTTGGGATATGATATTCCAAAAGGCAAAAGACCTAGGATTATAATCAAGAATAACCTGCCCAAAAAAAAACTTTAGGGGAAAAAAGGAGATATTTAATGAAATAGAGGACTTTAAATTATTCCTGATAAAAGGAACTGAGCTGAATAGAAAATCTGACAAACATAAGACTCAAGCATAAAAAGATAAATATGAAAGAAAAATCATAATGTCACCTCTATTATTAGGACAGTTAGAATCTATAGGACATGGATGTGAGTCAGTTATGTTGGGATGATCTGAAAAAATGAAGAGGTGAAAGAGGAGTGCATGGGGGAAGGAAGAAAGGAAGAGTTAAAATGGTGCAATTTTTCTCAAATAAAAGTTTTATGAAAATTTTCTTACATGAAAGAATGTTTCTAAAAGGTTGCCTATCTCCTCCCTTCTCAGACCACACTCAGAAGTAGTTGAAATCAAAACACTTCTGCCCAAATAGAACTAAAACCAAACCTTTTTGCTAATTTCACAGAAATCTGAACAGGTTTTATTACTGAACTGTCTCAGGACACTGCAAAATCAATTTGTATGCCAACCTTTCACCCTATTTTATTAGTCCAATGCTACTTGTTGAGAGAGGGCCTCAGTGCTACTTCTGACCAGTTTCTGTTAAAACAGGAGTACTCCTATGCCACATATTCTCATTTGCCCATCCCAAACTTTATTGGAATTAATAGGCGATTTTTCTCTTTTAAAAATATTCCTATTTCTCTCCCCTTCTCTTGCAAAAAAAAAAAAAAAAAAAATTCTCTTGCTCTATCGTCATTACTTAGAATGAAAAGATAGTCACTAAAATTAACTTCCCTTTTCTCCTCTAGTTATGTTAGCAAAATATTTTATCCTACTTCTAATTAAAATTTTTTTTCCTTTAAAAAAAAGTTTGTGAAATTAATCTAATTGATGCTGCGCTATAGGTGCACACTGTTTGATTTTTATCTGTATATTTCCCAATAGTTTATTGTGCTTGATAAATGTTAATTCATTGATCTGGTTTTAAAAATAAAACAAAAGACTAAACTTTTTTCTCCTTTGGTGCTATTGTTTTTATCTTAGCTCGATGGCTGGAAATTTCTACAGACATTTAATTACATGATATATCCAATAACTTTTCCGACTGAGAATGCAGCAGAATGGAAAAAGCTCTTTAAACCATGTGCTTCACAAAGATTGTTTTTGCCTGTAAGTTCCTAAAAGAGACAATGCTAAAAAACTAATTTAAGCAATTTTTAAAATTGTTGTATTTTTCAGTGTATTTCAGTATTAGAAATTGAACATATGAGTGACAGTACCATATTAATACTGCAGAATTGCACAGGAGAAGCTCTCTTGGCCTCGGTTTACTCATTTTTAAAATAAGGGAATTGAATTTATACAGACTGAGTCTCTTTCAGCTCTTCTAGATATACATTTGTGATCCTGTTATCTTAAGCAGGCTAAAAGATATCACTACAGTGATATAAATAAAGAAGTTGGGTTTTGTTTTGTGAAAGCAATGGGCCCAGTAATCATGCATTCCTATAATCCCTACTCATGGAGAAACTGAGACTGGTGGATCTGTTGAACTCAGGAGTTCTGGTCTTCTGTAGACTGAGTTGGTCAAGTGACCTTACTACACTTAGTATTAATATGGTGAGTCCCCAAGACTAGGATTGGTAAGGAGGAAACCAAGCTGCTTAAAGAGAGATTATCTGGCTTAGGTCAAAAATCTTTTGTGAATTAGAGTGAAATTTGTCTCTTTAGAAGCCCCTGTACTTCAAACCTGACTGAGATAAGGAGATCTAATCTTTGAAAAGAAAAAAAAAATAGTGAGGGAATATACTTCATTAGTATCCATAACATGCAAAAGACATACAGAGGAAGGCATTCAGACATTGATTATGGAAAATTTATGGAAGAACATGGGACTAGAGTTGATTATGAGTATGATTACAAGTAGACATTTGTGATTTGCCATCTGCACCAAATGTTGAAGTAGTAAAAATTTAAGAAAATCAGCATCTTGAGGAAAGCATCTGATTATGCAGCTAAAGTCATAAGGTCAAGAAAAGAAAGTGCCCTTTTAAAGAGGCCCTTGTTGGACCTTGTAAACTGATGTTGATATGGAAAATAGTCATCACACACACACAAAAACACACAAAAACACACATGTGGACCCTGGGCAAGTCACTTAACCTCAGTTGCCTCAGCAAAAAGCAAACAAACAAAAACACACACACATGTAGGAGGGAGGTATATAAAATGAGAAAGAAATTCCATGTCTTTGTGATTCCTAACTAAAAGAATTTTAGTATTAACATAATAAATATGTTAAGACCAAAATCTATTCCACTTAATAAAATATGAATAATTTTGATTTTTCTCATCCCTTTTCAGACTTTTTCCCATGCATTCCTTTGTTCTTCCCATTCATCAAGGGGAATATAAATTAAGAGTTTAGAAATAACAAGACTCAAAATTTTGAGAAGTGTTTTATTACAAAATGATTAGCATAAATTCTCAATATTACACTTAATTTGTTACAGTTTTTATTCTTTTTGTTGCTCTAAAGTTGCCTTATTTTTTTCATATTTGTTCCCTCCCACACTTTTTAAAAGTTCAGTTGGTTCTTGTGTAGCATAAAATTCTTCTACTAATATAATTTGTTTCATATCCTTTAGATAACCTGTATCATGAACATGCTTCCTTAAAGTTTCCTGGATTTGTCTTTTATATTTACTATACCTACATCTATTTTTAACTAGATTGGATGAAAAATAACCCATGCTTTCTTGTATGATAGCCTTTGGATAAAGTTCCTCTAGTTTTCAAATGAGAAGAAAAGTACTACTCTTTGGAGGAGGGGAGAGAGGGAACCAAGACAAAACAATAAACTGGTCATTTTTTTTCAAAGGCACTCTCAAAATGCTGAAATCATTATGTTAATTTCTGGTTGTTTTCCCTTCAATCATAAACTTTAACTGTTTGTTTCCATTTGATTGAGTGGATAGCAATCTCTAAATACTTAGCAGTATGTCATTATATAAAAATGGAATTTTCAAAATCAAAATGAAAATTGGGGTTATGAAGGAATAGTTTAGTAAACCCTCAGCCTGTTCCTACAGCTGTTTTAAGGTTTGCAAAGGGATTTCCTGATAAGTTATTTGTGAAATATTAGTGCAAATATTCTCATTGTACATATGAGGAAACTTACCTTTTTTAATCTACAAGGCAGTGATCAATTAGTTTTTGATCTTTGTTTGTAAATTGAATAATCTAATGGTTTAGTTTTTCATCCTCATTCTTTAAATCATTACCAAGTAATGCATAGAAGTTATAGATTATATGAATGAATGAAAGAAAAGCATTTATTAAGCTGAAATAATTTTTATGTGTGGCAAACACTGTGCTTTCTCTTAGGTACCAAAATAGAAAAAGCAGAATTGAGACTGCTTTCAAGGAACTCATATTTTTAGTTGGGGAAGATAGTACACAAGAGAATGTTTTAACTGAAGAAAGGATGGCAAAGGCCAGAATTACTAAAAGTATTTTGGTAGTGCAGATGATGAGGCCCAGATTTAATGTTAAATTGGTAGGTCAGGTATAAGACTGCTTAGGATGTCTACTATATGGTAAAGTTTAATGGTCCTTAATATCATCAAAAGAGATAGAGTTAGTGACTTACATCTCCTCTAACTACTGTGACCAGTGAAACTTCTTGGATGAGTTTTTATCAGTCCCGACCGCAGGGAAAGGGTAACAGGGAAGAGGGAGAGAATGTTCTGTTGCAGATCTTTCTGTCACCCAGTCATTTCAGCTGAGTTAGAGTATAGTCTTAATTTGAAAAAAGAAAAAAAAATGGTATCAGAGAATAACCTGAATTCAGATTCTATCTCACTTACTACCTGTGTAACCTGTGAAGAAATTAGTTCTCCTCTTGGGCCTCAGTTCCCCATTTGTAAAGTGGGACTAACTGGCCTATTCTGAGGACCTTTCCAGTTTTGAATCTATGATGCTGCTTAGATTTCACCCTGTTATCCTTCTGAAAACTCTAGAACACTGATGTGGACAGTTGTTAAAATATTTGTTTTTGTTGAAAGTTACTACATTTAAAAAATTTGCAACAACATGTGTATAGTGGTTAGAGTGGAAAAAAATTAGATTTTGAAAAAATTTGTGAGCTAAATTTTCATTCACTCTTTTTCTTTTTTCTTAAGCTAATATGAATATATAATTGAAATTTATATATGATCAAAACAGAACATTTTTCCCTCCAGGCAAATGGGAATTATAATTAATTCTTCAAATATCTTTCTTTACAGTTAATCCTGAAAGAAGTTGACTCACTACTATATGTTGACACAGATATCCTTTTTTTACGCCCTGTTGATGATATTTGGTCACTGCTAAAGAAATTTAATTCCACACAAATTGCTGCCATGGCACCAGAGCATGAAGAACCTCGGATTGGTTGGTATAATCGCTTTGCCAGACATCCATACTATGGAAAAACTGGAGTAAATTCTGGAGTTATGTTAATGAATATGACTCGAATGAGAAGGAAATATTTCAAGGTAAATTAGTGATATGAGTAGTTGTTAGAATTGTCACATTGTTATTTCTTGAAATTTTGTTTCTAAGATTTGGATTTCTTTTTCTCTTAAAATATTAGGCCAAAAGAACAGATGTAGAGAATGCCTTTAGTGGACTAAAATCCTATGATTCTCTTCTCCTCATTCCTGAGGCTCTCTGATTTATTTACAGTTTTAGCTTCATGCTGAATGAAACTCATTACTCTGGTTATTCAGGTGCTTCCTTCCATGACATCACTGAGTTGACACTCTTGGCCCCTCTATTCTACCTTAGAAGGCTGAACTTATAGCCTTAACAAGGGCCTTTACACTAGGGATGGGAAAATACTTGAATAAATAAGCTTTTCTTTCCATGTCCTCCATGCTCATTGGGTCAGTTTGGAAAGAATGAGGTCTCCTTATCTCAATGGGTCCCCTGTTGAACATGGTCCCCAAATTATGGACCTTCTCACCACTCCTTTCTGAGGTTTCTGTCATGCAGAAATGTCCTTTATAAAAAGGACACCAAACTGACAACTTTGTAAAGTCCGATGGCAACCAATTTCAGTTTGCTGTAGTTTTATCCCTCTGATTCTGGTTGGCTTATAGATTCCACAGGCCCACTGTTTATTTCCTAGAATTTACAATGGGGGAAGCTTCTCCACTCCCTCCATCCTTTATTTATAATGACCAATGACAACATAACCTTACATCCTGTTGGTTCTGTCCTGACCTAATTCTGTAAGGATAGCCCCTCTTTTACTATATAAGTGGGAGAGATTACCCTAAATCTCACCAGCTCCCTTTTTAAATACTCAGATTGTGTAACACCCTCATGATCTGAAGATCTGTGCAAGTCTTACAGACCTCCCCACTGAGTTTGGTAAACTTGGGATCTTCCTTTCTAAGACTTAAGACACGCCCTCCTTGTTGAGGTCTTATGCATCTTCCCCCATCCTGTCAGGGACCTCACTCATTTTGTTTTCTAGCAAATACTAAAGATGGGACTCCCATAGGCAACCTCTTTAGGAATTTGTGCACCTACTCTTCCTGCAATCCAAACCATCCCATTTGTTTTGATGAAGCAGCATTAGTCTTTGATGCTTGGGAAGCATAATGAAGATCTTCTGCATGCTCCTCTTCATGCCTGGCCAATTCAAAGTAGTTACAAATGATGTGGCCTACATCCATATTTCCCGATTCCCTTTACCCTTTGCCCCCCAAAAAGTGGGGGAAATGGAATGAGCTCCAGCATTTTGTAGTTATTTGTAGTTAGGGGCAGGGGAAGAAAAATAAGTTGTTGCCCACTAGTTCAGGTGCAGGGGGATTAGATTGTGGTAAACTGGACATGGTTAATCACACACCCAGGTGCAAGGAGCTTGAGTCTTAGAATACAGGATGCCAGGAAGCTTCAGTATTGCTATATGTTTCTATTCCTTATTTATCTCAAAATTTGGCCAGTGATTAAGAAGTAAATATCTCCCCAGGGAGGGTGTAACCAATAGGCAAAGAGTAAATATCTCTTCCCCCTAATTCTTATCTTTCCTTATAAAATACTCATCCTGAAGCATCCCCTTAGACTAACCAGTCCCCTGATGTTTCTTGATCTCATGCTGCTTTATGTGACAATAAAGCCTTTTCCTTTGAAAAACCAATCTGATGTCCAGGTAATTCTTACCTATTGAACCTGATCTCCACTTCAGTAGGAATCAGGATTTGGAATTATAAGGGACTTTAAAGATATCTAATCCCAACACTTCATTTTATAGAAATTGAAGCCAAAGAGATGCAAAGTAACTTGCCAGTAGAAGAATCAGGATTTGTCTACATGCACTCTGAATCTAAATTTAATATATTCCTTACCACTGCATCAGGCTGTCTTCATCCTAGCTATTCACAGTGGTCATACTTCAAATTTTAATGTCATGCCAAAACTACTCTATATCTTCTGAAATATGCTCTCCATTCCAGACAAAGAAGTAATGGTGTGTGAATATAGATTGATCTTTTTTTCCTTTAGTAATTTTTTTTTAATTTTTATTTTTTGGTCTGTTTTCTTTTACAACATGACTAATATGGAAAAATGTTTTGCATGATTAGACATGTATAACATTGAATTACTTGCTCTTCCTTTGAGGGAGTAGAAAGGAAGGAAGGGACAGAATTTGAAACTCAAGTTTTAAAAATGAATGTTAAAATTTATTTTTACAAGTAATTGAGAAAAAATAAAATACTAAACTGAAAACATAAAGCCAATTATTGACAATCCAGGAGCATATGATTTAAGTTGAGACAAAAGTTTAATAACCTTAAACAACTTTATTTTCTTTGGACATATTTCTTTTTTGCAGTCAAATATGATTTAATTAGCCCATCATAGGCAATAAGCTTTCTTTGCTTGGTTAGCAAATAAACTGCTCACAAACTTTTTATGGTTGAAATCTCATTTTCATTTTTAATTTTTGTCAACAAATTCTGCTGTGATGAGAGATTGCATTTTAAATTTTTGGATTTTTCTAGCCATTTCTTTCCCGTGAGTTGGATTATTGTGATGAGTGCTTAGTCAGATGTTAGTATACATTTTTTTTTTAGCTTTATTTATAGCTCTATGACTATAATGTCATTGCCTAATAAACATGATATCTGCAAACTAAATTTGGTAACAAAACAATCCCCCCTTAAAAGTACAGCATTCAGTGTCTTCTTTTTCAGTTCTTTTCTCCCTTCCCTTCCAATACTACATGTATATAAAGTAATAAGAAATATACCTATATGGCAAGGATTGTGCTCAAATCTTTCCTAGTTTCTGCCTTATTGTTCTCCCAGCAGTTTTTGTCAAGTAATAAATTTTCCCCCCCAATAACTTGTTTCTTTGGGTTTATCAAATACTAAATTACTATAATCATTTATTATGGTGTAATGTGTACCTAATTGATTCTACTAATCTAGTATTCTTTTTCGTAGCCAGTACCAGATTTTTTTGATGATTATCATTTGATTATATAATTTGAGATCTGGTTTACTAGGCCACTTTGCTGCCTCCTTTTGTTTTATTCTTTTGATACTCTTGACCATTTGTTTTTCTAAATGAATTTTGTTACTCTTTTTGTTTGCTTTATAAAATAATGTTTTTAATAGGTTGATTGATATGGTACTGAAGAAGTAAATTAATTTAGGTAGAATTGCCATTTTTATTCTATTAGCATGGTCTACCAAGAAAAATTAATTGTTTATATCTGACTTTATTTGTGTGAAAACTGGTTTGCAATTGTGTACCTATAGTTCCTGGATTTTTCTTGGCTTGTAGACTCCAAAATATTTTTATATTGTATACAGTTATTGCAAATGAAATTTCTCATTCTATTTTTTGCCACTGCATTTTGTTGATAATATAAGTATATAATATATGTAATGATTTATATGAATTCATTTCATATACTGTGACTTTGCTAAAGTAGTTAATTATTTCAGATAGTTTTTTAGTTAATTCTCTAGGATTCTCTAAACATACTATCATATCTGCAAAGAGTGATATGATGCAAAGTTGTTTTCTTTTCTCATTATTCTAATTTCTTTAATTTCTTTTTTGTTGTTGTTGTTGTTGTTGTTGTTGTTGTTGTTGCTATAACTAACATTTCTAGTACAGTATGGAAAAAGTGTTGATGATATTGGGAAGGTTTCTAACTTATGACCGTTATAGATAATGCTTGCTGGTGATTTTAGATAGATACTACTTACCATTTTAAGGAAAGCTTTATTTACTCCTATGTTTTTTAGTAGTGTTTTCAATAAGAATGGATGTTGTATTTGTTAAAGGATTTTTCCACATCTCTTGAAATAATTTTATGATTTCTATTAGTTTTTTCATTATACGGTTAATTATACTGATAGTTTTCCTAATATTAATCCAGTTCTAGATTCCTAGTATAAATCTCATGTGTTCATCATGTATGATCTTTGTGATACACTTTTGTATTCTCCTTGCTTATATTTTATTTAAACTTTTTCCATCAATGTTCATTAGGAATTAGTTTTCTCTCTCTATTTCTGCCCTTCTGGTATAGGTATCAGCAAGATTCCTTTTCATCTATTTTTCTAAATAGTTTATATAGTAGTTGGGATTGTCTTTAAATATTTGATAGAATTCATTTGTGAATCCACATGCCATGAGGATTTTTTTAAGAAGTTCATTTATGACGTGTTCAATTTCTTTTTCTAAGTTGGAATTATTTGAGTGTCATATTTCCTCTTCTGTTATCTTAAGTAATTAAATTTTTAAAAAATGTTCATCTATTTTATTTAGGTTGTCAGGTTTATTGGCTTATAACTGGGCAAAATTGCTCCTGATAATTTTTTTTAATTTCTGTTTCTTTGGTGATGAATTAGCCCCTTAATTTTTGATAAATGGTAATTTGGTTTTCCTCTTACCTTTTTTAAAATCAAAGTAATGACAAAACAAAGATGAAAGCAACTGTTGATGGTCCAGGATGCAGTAGGTAACCATGGCCTTTTCTAAAGGAGTTTCTTCAAGCAGGTTTAATATTCCTTAAATGAAGAATCTAGCAACAGAATTTGAACTGCTAAGATAGTATGCAGTATATTCATCCTCCACTTGTCAGATTTTTCCAGGAAAATGGAATGTTATTTAAAACCAACTGGTGTGATGATATAAAAAAGAAACTAAGAGGTAGAAAAGTGATTGAAGAAGAGAAAAAGGGAGGTAAAATGGGGTAAATTACATCACATGAAGAGGCAAAAAAAAGACCTATTATAGTTGAGAGAAAGTAGGAAGAGGTTGAACATTGGTTGAACCTTAATCTCATCCAATTTGGCTCAGAGAATATCAAACATATTTAGTTTGATAGAGAAACTTGTCTCACCCTAAGAGGAAGTAGGAGGGGAAAGGGGAAAAGAAAAGGGGAGAGACTGTAAAAGGGGAGAACAGATTGAGGGATGTGGTGGTCAGAAGCAAAACACTGAGGGAAAGGAGGAAAGGAAAGAGAAAAGTATAACTTGGTGAAAATGAGATGGCAGGAAATAGTTATTAATTTTAACCGTGAATGTGAATGAAACAAACTTTCCCATACAATGGAAGCAAATAGCAGACTGAATTAAAAGTCAGAATCCTACAATATGTTGTTTGTAAGAAACACATTTAAAGCAGAGTGAAACATACAGCGTAAAGATAAAAGCCTGGAGCAGAACCTATTATGCTTCAGCTGAATAAAAAAAAAAAAAAAAAGCAAGAATAGCTAGCCTAATCTCAGTTCAAGAAAAAGCTAAAATAGATATAATTAAAAGAGATAAGGAAGGAAACTACATTTTGCTAAAAGGTACCATAGATAATGAAGTAATACCAGTACTGAACATATATGCACTAAGTGTTATAGCATCCATATTTCTAGGAGAGAAATTAAGAGAGATGCAAGAAGTAGATAATTAAACTAGTGGGAAGATCTCAGCCTCAATTAGGGGCTTTATCTGGAAATGATCTGCTTTTAGTCTCCTCAAAATTTGAAATCTTTTCTCTTTCACCATAAAAACTATCTATGCTTATAGTTGTCTTTGCTTTTTTACTCATTTTTAAAAAGAAGTTTAAGGTCTGCTCTTAGGGCAGCAGAGGTCCAAGCTTCTTCCACAAGCGGCAGCAGTTTCCTGGATATGGCCAGGTCCCATGAGATTTTGGCGTTTCAGAGTTCACTATTAACCTTTTGTGTTTGTGTTGGATGTTTTATACTTTCTCTGCTAATCTACTGGCTTCCAGCCAGAACAGAGTAGCCAACACTGCTATAGAATCCTTCCCATAGATTCTCCACCGTGGGGAGTCAGCACCACCCCGTGGAACCCACACCACCCCTGATCTGCAATGCCTGAATTCAGCGTCTGTGCTCAGCCGGCTTGGGCTTGGCCTGCCTCCCCTGCCTGATTGAAACAGACCTTTTCTGGCGATCTTCAAAATTGTCTCCAGCTGGTAATTTGTTACATTCCCAATATTCATGGATTCTACTAGTCCAGAGCTAATTCAGAGGCTGGATTTGATATTAGTCTGGGTAGTAGGAGAAGGTCAGAAAGAAACATGTGTCCTCTCCACCATCTTGGCTCTGCCCTCTTGGCCCCACCCCTCAACCCCAATTAGAATTAGATAAATTGAACCATAAAATGACAAAGAAAAAAGTTGAGGTAAATAAAATTTTAGAAAAGTTTGCTACACCTTTGGAGAAAACTGAATGGGGACAGAAAGGAATATTCTTTTTTCTTGGTGGTACATGGAACCTACACAAAAACTGACCATGTATTAGGGCATAAAACCTTCTAAATCAAAAGCAGAAAGGCAGAAATAGTAAATGCATCTTTTTTCAGATCATGATGCTATAAAAATTACATGTGACAAAGGGCCAGAGAAAAATAGACCAAAAATCAATTAGAAACTAATTTATCTAATCTTAAAGAATGAGTGGGTGAAATAGCAAATCGTAGAAACAATCAATAATTTCATCCAAGAGAATAATAATAATGAGATAACATATCAAAATTTATGGAATGCAGCCAAGGCAGTTCTTAGGAGAAATTTTATATATCTAGATGCTTAATTGAATAAAATAGGGAAAGAGAAGATGAACAAGAAAGATAAGTTGGGCATGTAACTAAAAGAGCTAGAAAAATAAATTAACCCCTCCCAATTAAATACCATATTTGAACTTCTGAAAATAAAAGGGGAGATTAATAAAAATGAAAGTAAGAAAACTATTGAACCTAATTAACAAAACTGAGTTGATTTTATGAAAAAGCCAACAAAATAGATAAACCTTTAGTTAATTTGATTAGAGAAAGGAAAGAGGGAAATCAACTTAATTTGTTAGTCTCAAACATGAAAAGGGAGAACTTTCCACCAATGAGGAGGATATTAAAGCAGTAATTAGAAGTTACTTTGCCCAATTTTATGCCAATAAATTTGATAACCTAAGTGAAATGGAGGAATACCTACAAAAATATAGATTGCCCAGATTAACAAGAGGAAATAAGTTACTTAAATAGTCCCACTTAGAAAAAAAAAAAAAAAAAAAACTAGAACAAGCTATTAATCAGCTCCTTAAGAAAAAATCTCTATGGCCAGATGGATTTACATGTGAATTCTACCAAACATTTAAAGAACAATTAATTCCAATACTATGCAAACTATTTGGAAAAATAGAGAAAGAAGGACTCTTACCAAATTACTTTAGGACACAGATAGGATACTGATACTTAAACCAGGTAGGATCAAAACAGAAAAAAAATTATAGACCAATTTCCCTAAATGAATATCAATGCAAAAATCTTAAATAAAATGTTCGCAAAAAGATTACAGGAAGTTGTCAAAAGGTAATACACCATGACCAAGTAGGATTTATACCAGGAATGCAGGACTGGTTCAATATTAGGAAATTAACTAACAGAAATTATATGATTATCTCTATATAAGATGCAGAAAAAGCATTTGAGAAAATCCAATACTCATTCCTATTAAAAACACTTAAGAGCATAGGAATAAATGGAGTTTTCCTTTTTTTTTAATTAAAGCTTTTTATTTACAGAACATATGAGTAATTTTTCTACATTGACCTTTGTAAAAAAAATTTTTGTTCCAATTTTTTCCCCTCCTTCCCCCCACCCCCACCCCAGATGACAGTAGTCATGTTAAATGTACTGTTAAATAACTGTATAGATATATGTACATATATTGCATTTGTCATATATTTTATCTCTACAGTTATCTTGCAGCACAAGAAAAATCACATCTAGAAAGAGAAAAAACAAAAAAACAAAAAACAACCTAAGAAGGAAAACAAAATGCAAGCAAACATTCACAGAAAGTATTAAAATGCTACGTTCTGGTCCACACTCAGTTCCCACAGGCCTCTCTCTGGGTATATATGACAATCTTTATCACTGAACAATAGGAACTATTTGGAATCACCTCATTATTGAAGAGAGCAATGTCCATCAGAATTGATCATCGTATAGTCTTGTTGCCATGTATAATGATTTGCTGGTTCTGCTCATTTCACTCAGCATCAGTTCATATAGATCTTTCCAGGCCTCTCTGAAATCGTCCTGCTGGTCGTTTCTTACACAATAGTAGTATTCCCTGACATTCACATACCATAATTTATTCAGCCATTCTCCAATCGATGGGCATCCATTCAGTTTCCAGTTTCTAGCCACTACAAAAAGGGCTGCCACAAACATTCTTGCACATGTGGGTCTCTTTCCCTCCTTTAAAATCTCTTTGGGATATAGGCCCAGTAGAAACACTGCTGGGTCAAAGGGTATGCACAGTTTGATAACTTTTTTAGCAGTTCCAAATTGCTCTTCAGAATGGCTGGATTCGTTCACAGTTCCACCAACAATGTATCAGTGTCCCAGTTTTTCGACATCCCCTCCAACATTCATCATTAACTTTTCCTGTCATTTTAGCCAATCTGACAGGTGTGTAGTGGTATCTCAGAGTTGTCTTAATTTGCATTTCTCTGATCAATAGTGATTTGGATAACCTTTTCATAAGACAAAAAATAGTTTTAATTTCATCCTCTGAAAATGGTCTGTTCATATCCTTTGACCATTTATCGATTGGAGAATGGTTGACTTTTTATCAATATGAGACAGTTCTCTATATATTTTAAAGATGAGACCTTTAATAACGATGAATGTTGGAGGGGATGTGGGAAAACTGGGACACTAATACATTGTTGGTGGAACTGTGAACGGATCCAACCATTCTGGAGAGCAATTTGGAGCTATGCTCAAAAAGTTGTCAAACTGTGCATACCCTTTGACCCAGCAGTGTTTCTACTGGGCCTATATCCCAAAGAGATCTTAGAGGAGGGAAAGGGACCCACCTGTACAAGAATGTTTGTGGCAGCCCTTTTTGTAGTGGCTAGAAACTGGAAACTGAAGGGATGCCCATCAATTGGAGAGTGGCTGAATAAATTATGGTATATGAATGTTATGGAATATTATTGCTCTGTAAGAAACGACCAGCAGGACAATTTCAGAGAGGCCTGGAGGGACTTGCATGAACTGACGCTGAGTGAAACGAGCAGAACCAGGAGATCATCACACACGGCAACAACAGTATTACATGATGATCAATTCTGATGGACATGGCTCTCTGCAACAAAGAATTGTCTCAAACCAGTTCCAATTGTTCAATGAAAAAAACCATATACACCCAGAGAGAGGGATATGAAATATGGACCACAACGTAACATTTTCATGATCTCTATTGACATTTGCTTGCATTGTGTTGCCTTTCTCCGATTCTTTTTTTTTTTCTTGTAGATAGGATTTTTCTTGCATAACTTCTCAGGCATTTCAACATTATTAACATGTAGGGGACGACTTCCTGCCATCTAGGGGAGGGGAGGGGACTGGGGGTAAAATTTGTAATGGAAAGCTTTGTAAAGATCAATGTTGGGAAACTACCCATATATATGTCATACAAATAAAAAGCTTTATAAAAAAATAAAATAAAATATTTACTATTAAAAAAAATAATAATAAGGGGCAGCTAGGTGGCACAGTGGATAGAGCACCAGCCCTGAAGTCAGGAGGACCTGGGTTCAAATCTGGTCTCAGACACTTAACATTCCCTAGCTGTGTGACCCTGGGCAAGTCACTTAACCCCATTTGCCTCAGCAAAAAGCAAAAAAAAAACAAACAAACAAACAAAAAATAATAATAATAATAATAAATTAAAAAATTAAAAAATTAAAAAAAGATGAGACCTTTATCAGAACCCTTAAAGATGATTTCCCAATTTATTGCTTCCCTCCTAATCTTGACTACATTGGTTTTGTTTGTACAAAAATTTTTAACTTAATATAGTCAAAGTTATCTATCTGGTTTTCAATTAAGAGTTCCAATTCTTCGTTGGACATAAATTTATTCCATCTCCATAGGTCTGAGAGGTAAACTATATTACGTTCCTCTAATTTACTTATAATATCACTCTTTATATCCAGATCATGAACCCATTTAGATCTTATGTTGGTATGTGGTGTTAGATGTGGGTCAAGCCCTAATTTCTTCCACACTAATTTCCAATTTTCCCAGCAGTTTTTGTCAAATAGTGAGTACTTATCCCAGAAGCTGGGGTCTTTGGGTTTATCAAAGACTAACTTGCTATAGTTATTGCCTAGTTTGTCTTGTGATTCTATCCTATTCCACTGATCGACTACTCTATTTCTTAGCCAGTACCAAATGGTTTTGATGACTGCTGCTTTGTAATATAGTTTTAGATCTGGTACACCATGTCCACCATCATCAGCCTTTTTTTTTTCGTTAATTCTCTTGAAACTCTTGACCTTTTGTTCCTCCAAATGAATTTTGCTACTATTTTTTCTAGATCTGTAAGATAATTAATTTCTTGGGAGTTTTATTGGTATGGCAATAAATAAGTAAATTAATTTGGGTAGTATTGTCATTTTTATTATATTCTCTCGGCCTACCCATGAGCATTTTATGTTATTCCAATTGACTAGGTCTGATTTTATTTGTGTGGAAAGTGTTTTGTAGTTTAGTTCATATAGTTCCTGACTTTCCCTTGGCAGATAGATTCCCAAATATTTTATACTATCATCCATTATTTGGAATGGAATTTCTTTTTGTATCTCTTGCTGCTGAACTTTATTGGTAATATATAAAAATGCTGATATTTATGTGGATTTATTTTGTATCCTGCAACTTTGCTAAAGTTGTGAATTGTTTCTAGTAGTTTTTTAGTTGAGTCTCTAGGGTTCTCTAAGTATACCATCATGTCATCTGCAAAGAGTGATAATTTGGTTTCCTCATTACCTACTCTAATTCCTTTAATCTCTTTTTCTTCTCTTAACTGCCAAAGCTAACATTTCTAAGACAATATTAAATAATAATGGTGACAGTGGGCAGCCTTGTTTCACTCCTTATCTTATTGGGAATGGTTCTAGTTTGACTCCATTACATATGATGCTTCTTGATGGTTTTAAGTAGATACTACTAATCATTTTAAGGAAAATCCCATTTATTCCTATACTCTCCAGTGTTTTTAATAGGAGTGGGTGTTGGATTTTATCAAAGGCTTTTTCTGAATCTATTGAGATAATCATATGTTTTTTGTTAGTTTGGTTATTAATATAATTGATTATGCTGATAGTTTTCCTAATATTGAACCAGCCCTGCATTCCTGGTATAAATCCTACTTGGTCATGGTGCATTATCCTGGGGATAACTTTCTGTAATCTCATTGCTAAAATCTTATTTAAAATTTTTGCATCAATATGCATTAGGGAAATGGGTCTATACTTTTCTTTCTCAGTTTTCTCCCTACCTGGTTTAGCTATCAGCATCATATCTGTGTCATAGAAGGAATTTGGTAGTACACCTTCTTTCCCTATTTTTTCAAATAGCTTATATAGTATTGGGATTAATTGTTCTTTGAATGTTTGGTAAAATTCACATGTAAATCCATCTGGCCCTGGAGATTTTTTCTTAGGGAGTTGATTAATAGCTTGTTCTATTTCTTTTTCCAAAATGGGGCTATTTAAATAATTTATTTCCTCTTCTGTTTACCTAGGCAATCTATATTTTTGTAGGTATTCCCCCATTTCATTTACATTATCAAATTTATTGGCATAAAGTTGGACAAAGAAACTCCTAATTATTACTCTAATTTCCTCTTTATTGGAGGAAAGTTCTCCCTTATCATTTTTGAGACTAACAATTTGATTTTCCTCTTTCCTTTTTCTAATCAAATTAACTAAAGGCTTATCTATTTTGTTGGTTTTTTCATAAAACCAACTCTTAGTTTTATTTATTATTTCGATAGTTTTCTTATTTTCAATTTTATTGATCTCCCCTTTAATTTTCAGAATTTCCAATTTGGAATTTAATTGAGGGTTTTTAATTTGGTCTTTTTCTAGCTTTTTTAATTGTAAGCCCAATTCATTGATCTTCTCTTTCTCTGTTTTATGCAAGTAAGCATCTAGAGATATAAAATTACCCTTTGTAACCGCTTTAGCCGTGTACCACAAATTTTGGTATGTTGTCTCATTGTCATTCTCCTGGATGAAATTATTGATTGTGTCTATAATTTGCTCTTTCACCCATTCATTCTTCAGGATTAGATTATTTAATTTCACACTAACTTGTGGTCTGTTTTCTCCTGTCCTTATATTATATGTGAGTTTTATTGCATCATGATCTGAAAAGAATGTACTTACTATTTCTGCTTTTCTGCATTTGATTTTGAGGTTTTTATGCCCTAACTCTCTTAGAGCCCAATCTAATGAAAGTAAGGTTTACACAATACTCATCGCCCTCCCTTCTTTCCCTCAATTATATTAGATCTTCTGTGTCTCTTTATGAGATTTTGCCTTATTTTACCTCCTTATTTTTACTTTATTTTGCCTCCTTTCCCCCCTTTTTTTTTCAGTATGGTATCCTTTCCACTTCTAATTTCTTTTCCATTATTAACAAAGAAAAATCAAATTATACCCCCATTCTTTAAGGATACCCATAGTAGAAATATAGTTCTCAAGAGTTCTTTCCTTTTTACTTTTTTATGCTTCCCTTGAGTTCTGTATTTGGAGGTCAAATTTTTTGTTCAGATCTGGTCTTTTCATTAGAAATGGGTGAAATTCTCCTGTATCATTGAATGACCATCTTCTTCCCTGGAAGATGATGCTCATTCTAGCTGGATAATTTATTCTTGGCTATAATCCAAGTTCTTTTGCCTTTTGGAATATCTGATTCCAGGCCCTTTGATCTTTTAATGTGGAAGCTGACAGATTCTGTGTAATTCTAATGACAGTTCCTTGGTATTTGAATTGTTTCTTTCTAGCTGCTTGCAATATCCTTTCCTTGGTACGATAGTCCTGAAATTTGGCCACGATATTCCTTGGGGTTTTAATTTTGGGGTCTCTTTCAGGAGGTGATCGGTGAATTCTTTCAATGCCAATTTTGCCTTCTGATTCTAAAACATCAGGGCAATTCTCTTTCATGATTTCCTGGAAGATTCATCAAGGTTCTTTTTTTCATCGTGGCTTTCAGGGAGTCTGATAATCCTTAGATTGTCTCTCCTGGATAGTAGAAATATAAATTTATATTTATGCAAATATAAATATAATTTCCAAGTCAGTTGTTTTTCCTAGGATATATTTCATATTTTCTTCTTTTTTTCTTTTTTTTTTTTTGTTTTTGTTTGACTGATTCTTGAAGTCTTATTGAGTCATTTACTTTTATTTGTTCAATTTTAATTTTTAAAGTATTATTTCCTTCACTTATCCTTTTTAGCTCCTTTTGTAGCTGGCCAATTGAATTTCTTGATTCAATGCATTCTTTTTCCATTTTGCCAATTTTATTTTTCAGTGAATTGTTGTCTTTTTCCAATTCACCATTTTTATTTTCCAATGAATTGATGATTTTTTTCCAATTCACCATTTTTCTTTTCCAGTGAATTGGTGGTTTTTTCCAATTCACCAGTCCTATTTTCCAGTTTTTGATATCTCTGTTGCCCTGCTCTCAATTTATTTCCCATTTCTTCCTCTAGCTCTCCTTTGAGATTCTTTATGCAGTCTTCCAGGTAAGCCTTCTGAAAGGGAGACCAGCTTAAGTCCGCCTTTGTGGCTTCATCTGGGATTGTTTTCAGAATCTCAGGATCTGGGGTCTGCCCTACTTTCTCTCAGTAGAAGCTGTCTATGGTGAGAGCTCTCTTCAGCTTCTTGCTCATGTTTTTGAGCTGTAAGAAGTTTAGGTCTGAATCACTTGAGGTCTGAATCACTAGCAGGGAATTCTGCAGCTGTTTCAATTTTCCCCGGGGCAGTTTGCCGAGTTGACTTCCAGAGCGGGCTGGTCGGCTAGATCCGGGTTGGTCGGGCTAGATCCGCACTAGGACCACGTTTTCAGTTGCTCTCAATTCACTCTTTACCAAAGGCAGATCTGCCAAAGCACCTGCCCGCAAGCAGAGCAAAGTGGCCCAGGCGTCTCCCAGGGGCTTCCTGGGTGCCCAAAATCTGCCTCTCTGTCGCAGCTCTGACTTCCGCCCTGGCTGATGCACACTGGTGTCTGATCGCGGACCAGCTGCCGATTCCCCTGAGGCTAACCTTCTCCAGAGTTTTTTCAAAGTAGATATTTGATAGAAGTGCATTGTAGTCCAAGTGTTTGGTGGCGCCCTCACTCCAGAACCAGTTCGGAGGCTCAATTTGTCTGGGTCTGAAGGAAGGTCTCAGGAGCTCACAGAGAATGCTCTCTGCAGTTCGCCATCTTGGCTCCGCCCCCTGTGTTTCCTTATCTTTTAGTTATTTGTTATTTAGTTGTTTGGTCATACAAATCCAAATTAGTGGATTCCTGATAGAAAAATCTCCTAGTTTCAAAATAACCTAAGTTTAAAAAAAAAAAGTTTACATAAATTTTATATTCTTTTTCTGAAGCAATTTCCCCATTTAGCCTATAAATGAGACAGGATATTATAATGGGGAAAATGACTGAATCTTGAATGTTCTAAGGATCTAGATTTGAATCTCTGCTTGGAACCTCTGCTTTACTGCTCTGTTTTGTCTTTGGACAGTTATTTGACCTCTCTCGTCACTCATTTTGTCATTTAGTAAATAAAAGGATTATTTTGGATTGGATTCTTAATGTGAGTCCATAAACTTATTTTTTTTTTAATTAATATTTTATGACTTGATAGAGTGCTGGGCCTGGAGTCAAGACCTGAGTTCAATTGTGATATAAGATATTTCTTCAGTTTTCTCAACATAGAATAATAGCACTTACCTCCCAAAGTTGTCAGGATTAAATAAAATAATAAATATTTTGTAAAACATTTAACTGCAGTGCCTGGCACATAATAAGCCACATATAAATTATTTATTCTCTGTCTTCTCTCTCCTTCCCTCCCTCTCTCCATGGTCAGGCCCAGGACATATAAAGGTATTAAAATCTCATTGTCTCTGCCCTCTTAAAGGTTTTTTGTTTGTTTTTGCAAGACAATTGAATGATTTGCTCATGCAGCTATTAAGGGTCAAGTGTCTGAGGTCCCATTTGAACTCAGGCCCTCCTTACTCTAGGACTGATGTTCTATCCATTGTGCCATCTAGTGGCTCCCTCTCTTAAAAGTTTTTTTTAAAGACAATTCTTTTGTAAACTTAAATACCAAATAAAATGAACATTTTCGTATAACAAGTAGAACATATACAGATTTGTATATGAATCTGGTATGATTTGTATCATCTCTATTATGAACATATTAAAAGGAACTACGTGGCAAAGTAGATTATCAAGTCAACAAATATTTGTTTATATTTATTAATATTAATATTAAATAGTTGCTAAATGCCAGGCATTGTGCCACGTATTGAAGATAAAAAGAAAAGAAAATCCTCTCCATTCTGCAAGGATCTCACGTTTTAAAGGGAAAGATAACATGCAAACATCTGTGTATGAGCATAACATACATATGGCAAATCAGAAATAATTTTGGGGAAAGACAGTATCAGGGATACCAAAGATGGCATCTTTGCAGAAGGTGAGATTTGAGCTAAAATACAGAATGTTTGATCCTGTTTGTAAAAGGGAGCACTAGAGCTTATTGAATAGGAGAGTGACATGACCAGCCATGTACTTAAGAAGATCTCTTTGGCAGATGAGTGAATTTTGTGGCATAGTTTTTGTTTTTTCCTGAGGCATTTGGGGTTAAGTGACTTGCCTAGGGTCACACAACTAGAAGTATAAGTGTGTAAGGCAAGATTTGAACTCAGGTCCTCCTGACTTCAGGGCTGGTGCTTTATGCATAGTTTTAAATTTCTTTTAAAAATGGCTGTACTAATTCAAAACTCCACCATTAATAGAGTCCATTAACTCCAGTCCATTATTGTGTCTCTTTTCACAGCCTCTCCATTTGTCATTTTCTTTTTATATCATCTTTGCCTATGTAATGGATATGTTGCTTTTAACATGCATTTTTCTAATAATTAGTGATAATGGGATATTTTTTTTCCTCCAAATTGTTGTTGATAGCTCACATTTCTTCCTTTGAAACTGCTTGTTAATATTCTTTGCCCATTTACCTATTGGGGAATGAATGTTTCTCATTCTCATAGTTTTGAAGTAGTCTGGGGTCTGAGAGAAGGTCTCAGGAGCTCACAGAGAATGCTGTCTGCAGTTAGCCATCTTGGCTCCGCCCCCTATGTTTCCTTATCTTTTAGTTATTTGTTATTTAGTTATTTGGTCATACAAATCCAATATTTGATTTGAATACCAAATTTTGATCAGAGACATTTTCTATAAAGATTTTTCTCCAGATTATTTCTCTTCTAATTTTAACTGTTAATTACAGTTTTGTGCAAAAAAGTTATTTTATCTCATGATTTATCCATTTTGGCTTCTATATTCCTATCCTTTGTTTTGTCATGAACTCTTTATTGCTTTTCTTTTTTTTTCTTCCTTGTTTCTCTTATGTGATCTATTATATTTAAATCATATATACATTTGGATTTTTTGAACACCTTGTTATAATGTTCATTTGTTTGTATGTTATATTATACCTAATCTATCCCAGCCATCAGCTTTCTTATGCTTACTACTTTGTAGCATATTTGAGACCTGGTACTATTAGGAGCTTTCTTTTAGTGTTTTATCATTTTCATTGAGATTCTTGAACTTTTAATCTCTTTGGTGAATTCTATTTTTTTTTCCTTCTGTAAAGTCGTTCTTTGATGGTGGTTATTGTTGAATTGTTTAATTGGGTCTGACTCTTCAAGACACTGTGGACCTGTGATCACAATCATAATGTCCATAAGAGTTTCATTTCTTTCTGCAGGCAAACAATAAAGGTCAAGTGAGTTGCCCGGGGTCATGCAGTTGGTAAGTGGCTGAGGTCAAATTTGATTTGCTGTTGTTTTTCCCCAGTTACATGTTTTTTTCAGTGAATTTCTTTTATATTTGGCAAATTGTATTTTTAAGGAATTGTTTTCTTCAGTTTTGCTCCTCCTTTTCCAAATTGTTGACTCTCTCTCTTGCATACCCTTCATTTCTTTCCTCATTTTTTTTTCCTATCTCTTTTAATTACCTTTTAAAGTCTTTTAGGAGCATTTCTGAGAAAACTTTTTAGACTTGAGACCAATTCATTTCACTCTCCCCCACCCCCCAGGCAGTTGGGAGTTAAGTGACTTGCCCAGGTCACACAGCCAGGAAGTGTTAAATTTCTGAGACCAGATTTGAACTCATGTCCTCCTGACTTCACGGCCCTAGTTACATGTAAAACAATTTTTTACATTTGTTTTTAAAACTTTGAGTTCCAGGTAATCTCTCCCTTCTTCCCCACTTTCCTTTAAGAAGGCACATGCGAAGTTATGCAGTTTCCACAAAAGTCATGCTGTGAAAGAAAATAGTTCAATCAGTATTTAGACACAATTAGTTCTTTCCCTGTATATGGATAGCATTTTTTTGTGATAAGCTCTTCAGAGTAATTGTGAATCTTTGTATTGCTGAGGATAGCAAAGTCACAGCTGATCATCTAAGGACATTGCTATTATTAATATAATATTGCTACTATTATTAAGCAATAATATTGCTATTATTATTAAGCTTTGTTAAGGACAAAGCTATTACTTTGTAATTACACTTTGCTTGGGCTCATGGAGGACTTTCCAGGTTTTTCTGAGAGAATCTTGCTCATCCTTTCCTATAAAACAATAATATTCCATCATAATTATATACCACAATTTATTCAGCCATTCCCCAGTTGAGTTTCCCCGATTTCCAGTTCTTTGTTTGTATTTATTAATTTTTATTTTATTTATTATATTTATATTTATTAATTTTTCCCTGTCAAATTCATTTATTTTTTATTAATCTTTTTATTTACAAAACATATGAATAAATTTTCTACATTGACTTTGTAAAACTTTCAGTTCCAAAAATGTGCTAAAATAAATAAATAGATAAATCCAATATATGTATACATATCTTTACAGTTATCTTGCAGCAAATTTCCAATTCTTTATCCTGAGAGGAGAGCCGTCTTTTGAGATTCATGCCAATAGTAGTATTATTAGGTCAAAAGATGGGCATATATGTATAGTGCTTTGGGCACCATTAATATCTTTTAATCATTTATCATTTGGTACTCTTCCTTTTATTTTTTGTTTTTTATAGATTTGATTCCATTTCCTATATATTTGAGAAGTGAAGCATTTATCAGAAAAACTTCTCAAATTTTTTTTTCCAATTACTATTGCTAATTGGATTTCCCTCCTTTTTATTCTATTCTTTCCTTTCACCCTAATCTTCCTCAAAAGTGTTTTGCTACTGACTGCCCCTCTCCAGTATGTCTTCTCTTCTATCACCCTCCCTCCTCCCCATATCTTTCATCCTCCTACTTTATTGCAGGGTAAGATAGATTTCCAAACCTAATTCAGTGTTTATACTGTTCCTTCTTTAAGCTAATTCTGATGAGATTAAAGTTCACTCATTCCCACTCCCCTTCTCATCTTCCCCTCCACTGTAAAAGCTTTTTCTTCTTTTTAAGGCAGGTTTTTTTAGGCCATTCCATCCCTCCTTTTCCCTTTCTTCTAATATATTTCTCTCACCCTTTACTTTTAAAAAGAAATTCATATTTAATTTCATATTCAACTCAAACTTGTTCTAACTGCCATAATAATGAGAAAGTTATTTTAAATTACAAGTATCATCCTCTTATGTAGGAATGTTATATATTAATAATTATTATTAATTACATTAATAACAAATATGTTAAATCTTATTAAGTCCCTTTTCCTGATTACTTCATTGTGCTTCTCCTGAGCCCTATATTTGAAAATCATGTTTTTTATTCAGCTTAGTCTTTTCATGACAAGTACTTGAAAATTCTCTATTTCATTAAATACTTACCTTTTTCCCTGAAGGTTTATACTCAGTTTTGCTGGGGAAGTAATTCTTGGTTATAGTCCTAATTCCTTTGCTCTCTGAAATATCAATTCAGTCCTTTAATGCAGAAGCTGCTAAATCTTGTATTACATTGATTGTGGCTCCCCTATACTCAATGCTTGCAAGTATTTTCTCCTTGTCTTGGAAGTTGCAGAAATTGGTTATAATATGCCATGGAGTTTTCATCTTGAGATTTCTTTCAGGACATAATTGGTAGATTCAATTTCTATTTTACCCCCTGGATCTAAAATTCAGGACAGTTTTCTTTTATAATTTCTTGAAAGATGATTTCTAGACTCTTTTTTTGATCATGGTTTTCAGGTAACCCAATAATTTTATAATTATTTCTCCTGCATCTATTTCCTAGGTCAATTGTTTTTTCCAATAAGGTATTTCACATTATTTTCTATTTTTTCCATTCTTTTGGTTTTGCTTTATTATGGATTCCATTTGCTCAGTTCTAATTTTCAAGGAATTATTTTCCTCAGCGAGCTTTGGTACTTCCATTCCCATTTGGCCAACTTTGTTGGGGTTTTTTTTTTATTGTTGTGGTTTTTTTGTTTTTTTGGATTTTTTTTTAATTAAAGCTTTTAATTTTTCAAAACATGCATGGACAATTCTTCAACATTAGCCCTTGCAAAACCTTGTGCTCTGATTTTCCCTTCCTTCTCCCATGCTCTTCCCTAGATGGCAAGTAGTCCAATATATGTTAAACATGGTAGAAATATATGTTAAATCTTTTTTTTATATGTTAAATCTAATATATTTATACAATTATTGTGCTGCATAAGAAAAATCAAATCAAACCAGTAAAAAAAATAATAAATAAAAAAATAAAATGCAAACAAGCAACAACAAAAAGAGTGAAAATGCTATGTTGTGAACCACATTCAGTTCCCACAGTCCTCTCTCTGGGTGTCAGTGGCTCTCTTTATTACTGAACAATTGAAACTGGTTTGAATCATCTCATTGTTGAAGAGAGCCAGGCCCATTAGAATTGATCCTCATATAATTTTGTTGTTGCCATGTATAACAAACTCCTGGTTCTGCTCATTTCACTTAACATTAGTTCATGTAGGTCTCTCCAGACCTCTCTGAAGTCATCCTGCTGGTCATTTCTTACAGAACAATAATATTCCATAACATTCATATACCATAATTTATTCAGCCATTCCCCAACTGATGGGCATCCATTCAGTTTCCAGTTTCTAGCCACTACAAAAAGGGCTGCCACAACTTGCTGGACCAGATCTAAAACTATATTACAAAGCAGCAGTCATCAAAACCATTTGTTTAAGAAATAGAGTAGTCGATCAGTGGAATAGGATAGAATCAAAGGACATATTAGGCAATAACTATAGCAATTTAGTCTTTGATAAACCCAAAGACCCCAGCTTCTGGGATAAGTACTCACTATTTGACAAAAACTGCTGGGAAAATTGGAAACTAGTGTGGAAGAAATTAGGGCTTGACCCATATCTAACACCACATACCAACATAAGATCTAAATGGGTTCATGATCTAGATATAAAGAGTGATATTATAAGTAAATTAGAGGAACGTAATATAGTTTACCTTTCAGACTTATGGAGATGGAATAAGTTTATGTCCAAAGAAGAAGTGGAACTCATAATTGAAAACCAGATAGATAACTTTGACTGTATTAAGTTAAAAAGTTTTTATACAAATAAAACCAATGCAGTCAAGATTAGAAGGGAAGCAATAAATTGGGAAATCATCTTTACATTTAAGGGTTCTGATAAAGGTCTCATCTCTAAAATATATAGAGAATTGTCTCATATTTATAAAAATTCAAGCCATTCTCCAATTGATAAATGGTCAAAGGATATTAACAGACAATTTTCAGAGGATGAAATTAAAACTATTTGACTATATGACGATCAATTCTGATGGACATGGCTCCCTTCAACAATGAAATGTTTCAAACCATTTCTAATTGTTCACTGAAGAAAGCCTTATATACCCAGAGGGAGGGATGTGAAATGTGGATCACAACATAACATTCTCATACTCTTGATTGATGTTTGCTTACATTGTGTTTCCTTTATCTGATGTCTTTTGTGTAGATACGATTTTTCTTGCACAACAATGATAAGTTTGGAAATATGTATACATATATTCGATTTGCCAAGTATTTTAACATAATTAACATGTAGTGGATATCCTGCCATCTAGGGGAGGGGTGGGGAGTTGGGGGGAAAATCTGTAATAGAAAACTATGTAAGAATTAATGTTGAAGAATTACCCATACATATGTTTTGTAAATAAAATAAAATTTTAAAAAAAAGGGCTGCCACAAAGATTTTTGCACATGTGTGTCCCTTTCCGTCCTTTAAGATCTCTTTTGGATATAAGCCCAGTAGAAACACTGCTGGGTCAAAGGGTATGCACAGTTTGACAACTTTTTGAGCATAGTTCCAGATTACTCTCCAGAAAGGTTGGATCCATTCATAGTTCCACCAACAATGCATCAGTGTCCCAGTTTTCCCACATCCCCTCCAACATTCATAATTGTCTTGTGATCTTAGCCAATCTGAGAGATGTGTAGTGGTATCTGAGAATTGTCTTAATTTGCATTTCTCTGATCAATAATGATTTAAAGCACCTTTTCATGTGACTGGAAACAGTTTCAATTTCTTCATCTGAAAATTGTTCATATCCTTTGACTATTTATCAATTGGAGAATGGCTTGAATTCTTATAAATATGAGTCAATTCTCTATATATTTTAGAAATGAGGGCTTTATCAGAACCTTTGAAGGTAAAAATATTTTCCCAATTTAATGCTTCCTTTCTAATCTTGTCTGCATTAGTTTTGTTTGTATAAAACCTTTTAAACTTAATATAATCAAAATTATCTATTCTTTGATCATTAATGATCTCTAGTTCTTCTTTGGTCACAAATTCTTTCCTCCTCCAGAGATTTGAGAGGTAAGCTATGCTATGTTCTTCTAATTTGTTTATAATATCATTCTTTATGTGTAGATCATGAACCCATTTCGATCTTGGTAAACGGTGTTAGGTGTGGGTCAATGTCTAGTTTCTGCCATATTAGTTTCCAGTTTTCCCAGCAGTTTTGTTGGATAGTAAATTCTTATCCCAAAAGCTAGGATCTTTGGATTTGTCAAACTCTAGATTACTATAGGCATTGACTATAATGTATGAACCCAACCTATTCCACTGATCAGCTACTCTATTTCTTAGCCAGTACCAAATGATTTTGATGGAAAAACATCAAGTACTCATGGGTAGGCCAAGCGAATATAATAAAAATGACAATACTACCCAAACTAATTTACTTATTTAATGCTGTAACAATCAAAATCCCAAGAAATTATTTTACAGATCTAGAAAAAATATTAGCAAAGTTCATTTGAAAAACCAAAAGGTCAAGATTTTCAGGGGATTAATGGGGGGGGGGGAAGGCTGTTGAAGGTGGCCTTGCTGTACCAGATCTAACACTATATTGTAAAGCAGCAGTCATCAAAACCATTTGGTACTGGCTAAGAAATAGAGCAGTCGATCAGTGGCACAGGATAGGTTATTAGGACAATCTAGGCAATAACTTTAGCAATTTAGTATTTGATGAACCCAGAGACCCCAGCTTTTGGGATAAGTACTCACTATTTGACAAAAACTGCTGGGAAAATTGGAAACTAGTATGGAAGAAATGAGGGCTTGACCCACACTTAACACCACATACTAAGATCTAAATGGATTCATGATTTAGTTATTAAGAGTGATGTAAGCAAATTAGAGGAACATAGGATAGTTTCCCTCTAAGACCTCTGGAAAAGGAATGAATTTGTGTCGAAAGAAGAACTGGAACTCTTAATTGAACACCAGATGGATAATATTGACAATATTAAGCTAAAAAGTTTTTGTACAAACCAAACTAATGCAGTGAAGATTAGGGCAGAAGCAATAAATTAGGAAATCATCTTTACATTTAAGGGTTCTGATAAAGGCCTCATTTCTAAAATATATAGAGGATTGTCTCATATTTGTAAGAATTCAAGCCACTCTCCAATCGATAAATGGTCAAAGGATATGAAGACAATTTTCAGATGAAATTAAAATTATTACTAGTCATATGAAAAGGTGCTCCAAATCACTATTGATCAGAGAAATGCAAATTAAGACTCTGAGATACCACTACACACCTCTCAGATTGGCTAAGATGACATGAAAAAATAATGAGGAATGTTGGCAGGGATGTGGGAAAACTGGGACACTGATACATTGTTGGTAGAACTGTGAATAGATCCAACCATTCTGGAAAGCAATTTGGAACTATGCTCAAAAAGTTATCAAACTGATAACTGACTCAGCAGTGTTTCTACTGGGCCTATATTCCAAAGAGATCTTAAAGGAGAGAAAGGGACCCACGTGTGCAAAAAATGATTGTGGTACCCCTTTTTGTAGTGGCTAGAAACTGGAAATTGAATGGATGCCCATCAATTGGAGAATGGCTGAATAAATTATGGTATATGAATGTTATGGAATATTATTGCTCTGTAAGAAAGGACCAGCAGGATGATTTCAGAGAGGCCTGGAGAGAGTTGCATGAACTGATGCTGAGTGAAATGAGCAGAACCAGGAGATCATTATACACAGCAATAAGACTATATGATGATCAGTTGTGATGGACACAGCTCTCTTCAGCAATGAAATGTTTCAAACCACTTCCAATTGTTCAGTGAAGAAAGCCATATACACCCAGAGAGAGGAATATGAAATGTTAACCACAACGTAACATTTTTATGCTCTCTATTGATGTTTGCTTGCATTACGTTTCCCTTCTCAGATTTTTTTTTTCTTGTAGATCCGAGTCTTCTTACACAGCAAGATAATTGTAAAAATATGTATACGTATATTTTATTTGTCAAGTATTTTAGCATAATTAACATGTAGTAGACTTCCTGC
>JAJPUD010001551.1:56157-157640 GCA_023553655.1 Myrmecobius fasciatus | reverse complement strand
TCCTCATTACCTACTCTAATTCCTTTAATCTCTTTTTCTTCTCTTCTTGCCAAAGCTAACATTTCTAATACAATATTGAATAGTAATGGTGATAGTGGACAATCTTGTTTCACCCCAGACTTATTGGAAATGGTTCCAGTTCATCCCCCTTACATATAATGCTAGCTGATGGTGTTAAATAGATGCTACTGACTACTTTAAGGAAAAGTCCATTTATTCCTATAGTCTCTAGTGTTTTTAATAAGAATGGATGTTGGATTTTATCAAATGCTTTTTCTGCATCTATTGAGATAATCATATGGTTTTTTGTTAATCTGGTTATTGATATAGTCAATTATGCTAATAGTTTTCCTAATATTGAACCGTCCCTGCATTCCTGGTATAAATTCTACTTGGTCATGGTGTATTATCCTGGGATGACTTTCTGTAATCTCAGTATTCTTTTGGGATATTGGACTATAATTTTCTTGCTCTGTTTTCATCCTGCCTGGTTTAGGTATAGTACCATGTCTGTATCATAAAAGGAATTTGATAGGACTCCTTCTTTCTCTATTTTTCCAAAAAGTGTGCATAATATTGAAGTTAGTTATTCTTTAAATGTTTGGTAGAATCCATGTGTAAATCCATCTGTCCCTGGAGATTTTTTCTTAGGGAGTTGATTAATAGCTTGTTCAATTTCATTTTATTAAATGGGACTATTTAAGTAATTTTTTTTCCTCTGTTAATCTGGACAATCTATATTTTCATAAATATTCATCCATTTCACTTAGGTTATCAAATTTATTGGCATAAAGTTGGGCAAAGTAACTTCTAATTATTGTTCTAATTTCTCTTCATTGGTGGAAAGTTCTCACTTTTCATTTTCGAGACTAACAATTTGATTTTCCTCTTTCTTTTTTCTAATCAATCAAATTAACTAGAGGCTTGTCTATTTTTTTGGTTTTTTTATAAAACCAACTCTTAGTTTTGTTTATTACAGTAGTTTTTCTACTTTCAATTTTATTAATCTCTCCTTTTATTTTTAGAATTTCAAGTTTGGTATTTGATTGGGGGTTTTTAATTTGTTCTTTTTCTAGCTTTTTTTGTTTATGCAAGTAATCATCTAGAGATATAAAATTTCCCCTTATTACTACTTTGGCTGCATTCCACAAATTTTGGTATATTGTCTCATTATTGTCATTCTCTTCGATGAAATTAATAATTGTGTCTATGATTTGCTGTTTCACCCATTCATTCTTTAGGATTAGATTATAATTTTCCAATTGATTTTTGATCTATTTTCCCCTGGCCTTTTATTAAATGTAATTTTTATTGCATCATCATCTGAAAAAAAATGCATTTACTATTTCTGCCTTTCTGCATTTGATTTTGAGGTCGTTATGTGCTAATATATGGTCAGTTTTTATATAGGTTTTCGTGAACTGCCAAGAAGAAAGTGTACTCCTTTCTGTCTCCATTCAATTTTCTCCAAAGATCTGTCATACCTAATTCTTCCAGTATTCTATTTACCTCTTTAACTTCTTTCGTTCTTATTTATTTTGTGGTTTGATTTATCTAGTTCTGACAGATCAAGGTTGAGATCCCCCACTAGTATAGTTTTGCTGTCTATTTCTTCTTGCAGCTCTCTTAATTTCTCTTTTAGGATTTTCCATTTTATATCACTTGATGCATATATGTTTTGTATTGATATTGCTTCATTATCTATTACCCCAAATTATACTTTTCCCTTTCCTTTTCCCCTTTCCTTCCTCCCCAGTATTTTACTTATGAGCACTACTTGCCTCAAGTAGCCCTCCCCCTTTAGAGTCCCTCCATTTTTCTTATACCTTTCCTATACTATTTCTGTTTTTTCTTATATTTATTCTATCCCTTCCTTTTTCCCCTTTCTTCTCTCACTTTCCTGTAAGATGAAAGAAGTTTCTGCCTGAAACCAAATATGTCCAATATTCTCTCTTTGAGCCAAATAGATTCACACAATGTCCATTCCCCCTCCCTTCTTTCCCTCAATTATAATAGGAAAATTTGCCTCTTTGTGAGATGTAATTTCTCTCATTTTACCTCCACTTTCCCCTTTGTCTGGTACAATCCCCTTTCCACTTCTAGCTTCGTTTTTATATTATTACAGTGAAATCAAATTATGCATGCATTCTTTATATATACCCATAGCAGAAATACAATTCTCAAGAGTTCTTTTCTTTTTACCTTTTTATGCTTCTTTTCAGTTCTATATTTGGAGGTCAAATTTTTTGTTTAGCTCTCATCTTTTCATCAGAAATATATGGAAAATGCTCATTTTAGCAGGGTACTTTATTCTTGGCTGCATTCCAAATTCCTTTGCCTTTCAGAATAACAGATTCCAGGCCCTTCAGTCCTTTAAGGTGGAAGTTAATAGGTCCTGGGTAATCCTTATTGTGGCTCCTCGGTATTTGAGTTGTTTTTTTCTGGCTACTTGTAATACTTTTATTTTGGCCTGATAATTCTGAAATTTAGCCACAATATTCCTTGGAGTTTTAATTTTGGGGTCTCTTTCAGGAGATGTTCAATGAATTCTTTCAATGCCTATTTTACCTTTTCATTCTATGACAGAGCAGTTCTCTTTGATTTCCTAAAAATTAGTGTCTAGGCTCTTTTTTTCATCATGGTTTTCAGGAAGTCCAAAAATCCTTAGATTGTTTCTTATACATCTATTTTCCAAGGCAGTTGTTTTCCCACATAGATATTTTACATTTTCTTCTATTTTTTCCTTTTCTTTTTTTTTTTTGTTTTGCTTGACTGATTTTTGATGACTCATTTAGTCATTCATTTCTGTTTGTTCGGTGCTGATTTTTAGTGAATTATTTCCTTCATTTACTTTTTTTTTTACTTCTTTTTGTATTTGTCCAGTTGAATTTTTAAATGTTGTTTTGTTCTGTGGATTTTTTTTTCCATTTCACAGATTCTGTTTTTCAGGAAGTTGTTTCCTTTTTCCATTTTGTTAAATCGGTTTTTTAATGAGTTAGATGATTGACTCACCCAGGCAGAGTCAAAATGGTGGAGTGCAGACACGATTCTCTGTCACCTACTCTGACCTCTCAAACCAACAGCAGATTAAGCCTCTAAACTGGTTCTGGAATCAAAGCACCCTCAAATATTTGGAGTACAACACATTCCCAGAAGAAGTTACCTTGGAAAACCTTTGGAACAGGTCTGTTTTAGTCAGGCAGGGGTCAGTTTGCCAAGCTCAGATGGCAGCTTTGGGAGACAGGGCAGGAAGCTGGGCCAGGGCTCAGAACGTGGCAGTTTCTAAGCACCTGGGAAGTTTCTGGAAGCCTCTTGGGCCACTCTGCCCTGATTGTAAGCAGGTGCTTTGGCAGATCTGCCTTTTGTAAAAGGTAGATTGTAAACCACTGAGAATGCCAGACTTAGCCCTGATAGCCCAGCACCTGAAGTCAATCAGGTGAACTCCCCCAGGGAAAATTAAAGCAGCTGTCACTCCTCTATTTTAAACAGACCAGACCTCAAGCTTTAAAAAATGATTTAAAAAAAAAATAACCTCTCAACATAGACAGCTTTTATGGAGAGTGAGAAGAACAGACACCAGATCCTGAGGTTCATAAGGGAGACATGAGCTGGTCCCCATTTCACAAGGCTTTCCTGGAAGATTGTATAAAGAATCTCAAAAAAGAGTTAGAAGAAAAATGGGGAAGTGAAATGAGATCATTGTAAGAAGGAATGGAAAAAGCATATAATGCCTTACAAAAGAAATGAAAAAGACATCAATTCACTGAAAAACAGAATTGGAGAAATGAAAAAAGACTGCAATGAACAAAAAAATTCAATTGGCCAATTATGAAAGGAGCTAAAAAAAGGTAACTGAAGAAAATAATACATTAAAAATTAGAATTGAACAAATGGAAGTGAATGAATCAATAAGGCTTCAAGAATCAGTCAAACAAAAACCAAAAAGAAAAAATAGAAGAAAATATGAAATATGACCTAGGAAAAACAACTGACCCAGAAAATACATGTAGTAGAGACAATCTAAGGATTATTGGGCCTCCAGAAAGCCATGATGAAAAAAAGAACCTAGACACTATCTTCCAGGAAATCATAAAAGAAAACTGCCCTGATGTTTTAGAATCAGCAGGTAAAATCGCCATCGAAAGAATTCATTGATCACCTCCTGAAAGAGACCCCAAAATTAAATCCCCAAGGAATATCGTGGCTTAATTTCAGGACTGTCGCACCAAGGAAAAGATATTGCAAGCAGCTAGAAAGAAACAATTCCAATATCGAGGAACTATAATTAGAATCACCCAGGATTTGTCAGTTTCCACATTAAAGGATCGAGGGCCTGGAACCAGATATTCCGAAAGGCAAAGGAACTTGGATTACAGCCAAGAATAACCTATCCAGCTAGAATGAGCATTATCTTCCAGGGAAGAAGATGGTCATTTAATGATATAGGTGAATTTCTCCTATTTCTAATGAAAAGATCATCTCTGAACAAAAAATTTGACCTCCAAATACAGAACTCAAGAGAAGCATAAAAAGGAAAGAACTCTTGAGAACTATATTTCTATTATGGGTATACTTAAAGAATGGGAGTATAGTTTGATTTTACTTTGATAATATGAAAAAAGAAACTAGAGGTGGAAGGGGTATCATAATGGAAAAAGGAAAAAGGAGGTAAAACAAGGTTAAAAAAAAAAGAAGGTAAAAATAAAATCTCATGAAGAGGCAAAGAAAACCTAATATAATTGAGGGAAAGAAGGGAGGGGGATGAGCATTGTGTGAATCTTACTCTCATCAGATTGGGCTCTAAAAGAGAATCAGACATACTTGGTTTCACAGAGAAACTTGTCCCACATTATAGGGAAGTGGGAGGGAAAGGAGGAAAAGAAAGGGAAAGACAAATAGAAGAATTAGAGGAAAAGTAAAAAAGGGTGAGGGGTTGTAAAGGGGGGAGGACTGTTTGAAGGAGGTGGTCATCAAAAGCATAATACTGGGGAAGGGGGAAGGGAGAAAGGGGAAAGGAAAGACAAAAACAACTTTGGGCAAATAAGATGGCAGGAAATACAGAATTTGTTATTTTAACTGTGAATGTGAATGGGATGAACTCTCCCATAAAACAGAAGCATATAGCAGACTGAATTAAAAACCAGAATCCTACAATATATTGTTTACAAGAAACACATCTAAAGCATAGAGATACAAACAGAGTGAAGGTAAAGGGCTGGAGCAGAATCTGTTATGCTTCAGGTGAACAAAAAAAAAAAGCAGGGGTAGCAATCCTTAGATCAAGTAAAAGCAATTACTTGTAATTAAAAGAGTTAAGGAAGGAAACTATAGTTTGCTAAAGGGTACTATAGATAATGTAGCAATATCAATACTAAACATATATGCACCACGTGGTATAGCATCCAAATTCCTAGAGGAGAAGTTAAGAAAGATGCAAGAAGAAATAGACAGCAGAGCTATACTAGTGGAGGATCTCAGCCTTGCTCCCTCAGAATTAGATAACTCAAACCACAAAACAAATAAGAAAGAAGTCAGTGAGGTAAACAAAATGTTTAAAAAGTTAGGTATGACAGATCTTTGGAGAAAATTGAATGGAGACAGAAAGGAGTTTACTTTTTTCTCCCTGGTTCATGGAATTTATACAAAAATTGACCATGTGTTAGGGCATAAAAACCTCAAAATCAAATGCAGAAAGGCAGAAATTGATATTAATGCCTTTGTAAGGCATTTTTTTCATGATGCAATAAAAATCACATGAAATTTAAGGCCAGGAGAAAATAGACCAAAAGTTAATTGGAAATTAAATAATCTGATCCTAAAGAATAAATGGGTAAAAGAACAAATCAGTTCCAGTTGTTCAGTGATGAAGAAAGCCATATACATCCAGGGAGAGGCCTGTGGGATCTGAGTCTAGACCATAACATAGCATTTTCACACTCTCTGTTGATGTTTGCTTGCATTATGTTTTGCTTCTCAAGTTTTTTTTTTTCCTTGTACAGCAAGATAGCTGTATAAATATGTTTACATATATTAGATTTATCAAGTATTTTAACATAATTAACATGTATTAGACATCCTGCCATCTAGGGGAGAGGTGGGGGCTAGGGGAGAAAATTTTTAACAGAAAGCTTTGCAAGAGTCAATGTTGAAAAATTACCCATATGTTTTGCAAATAAAAAGCTTTAATAAAAAAATAATAATAAAATAAAAAATAAAAAAACAAAAAAATGAATTATATGATTTTTCCATTTCACTAAGTCTATTTTGTTGTGAATTTTCTTCAGATAATTTCTGTGGTGGTTTTTCCAAACTATCTTGTAAAGTTCTCATTTCCTTTCCCCATTTTTCTTCTAATTCTCTTTTAAGATTCTTTTTAATTTATTCTAGGAGAGCCTTATGTAATGGGCCTCAGTTTATATCACCCTTGGGAGCTTCATCTGGAGATGATCTGCTTTTAGTATCCTCAGGATTTGAAATCTCTTCTTCTCTTTCACCATAAAAACTATCGTCAGGGTTCTTTTTACGTTTTTACTCATTTTTTTAAAAAATAAGTTGAGATCTGCTTTTAGGGAAAGAGAGATTGTCACAGAGTCCCCACCACATCCGGGTCTGTGCGCTGCTTGCACTGGTGTCTCCGCTTGGCCTTCTTGCTCTTGGCCTGCTTCCCTCCATACCCAATTGAACCAGACCTTTTCTGGAGAGATTCAAAATTATCTTCTATTGGTACTTTGTTACACTCCCAATATTGGTGGATTCTGCCTCCAGAACTCATTCAGAGGCTGGATTTGCTAATTAGTTTGAGGGATGTTCAATGAGGTCAGAAAGAAACATGTGTCTTTTCCACCATCTTGGCTCTACCCCCCAACTTTGCTTTTTAAGACATTCTTTTCTTCATTAGCTTTTGTATTTTCTTTGTCACCACTCTTGGCTCTCTTTCCAGTGTTTTCTCTTTATTTTCAGACTCCACTTTGAGCACCTCCATGACCTGAGACCAGTTCTCATTTTTCTTGGAAGCTTTAGATATAGGAGATTTGACTTTGTTATCTTCTCCTAAGTGTATGTTTTTATCATGCTTGTCACCATAGTAATTTTCTATGGTTAGAATCTTTTTCTGTTGTCTTCTCATTTTCCTAGCCTATTATTTGGCTTTTAACTTTTTGTGATAGTAGGGCTCAGTTTGTAGGGTGGAGGGTGCACTGTTTTTGGAGATCCTTCTAGGGATATGACCACACACACTCTTTTCTGCCCTGGAACTATGAGGAGGGTCTCTGTTCCTCTGTAGCTATAAGTTCTAGTGTGGTAAAGCAAGAGTCCTTACTCAGTGCTAGTAACAAGACCTCCTGTGAGCAGCAGAAGCTGCCGCTGCCACCACTGCCACCACTGCCCACATTGCCCATGCTCACACCTGGTTTACTAGTTTCCCAAGACCTTCTTACCTTAGTTGAGACAAACCTTTCCTGCTGAACTTCCAAGTCATCTGTAGTGTCTCTGGATGGGGAGCTTTGGGAACCTCCAGTCCTGCCACTTATTCAAAGACCCATAGGTCTTTTCATGCTTTGCTGGCATCAGGCCCAGGGCTGTGCCAGCACTGATACTGCACACTGGACTCCCAGATTGATGCCCCAGACCTTTCCTGCTGACCTTCTAAGTTGTCCCCAACTGGAAAGTGTTCCATTCCATCTTTTGTGTGTTCTGATTCTTTAAAATTTATTTAGAGTCATTATTTAATGGAATTTGAAGTTGTTTGGAGAGAACTCAGTGAAGCCTTTATTTCACCTTTTTGACTCCATCTGCTGAGGCCAGATTTGAACTCTCTGACTCCAGGCCAGCTATCTATCCAGGCTGCCTAATTTTTTGGTATTTTGAATGATATGATTCACAAGTAAATTAATTTATGTTGTATTGTAATTTTTATTATTTTAACTCAGCCTACCCATAAGCAACTAATATTTTATCTTATTTAGGTCAATTTTTGTGTAAAAAAGTATTTTGTAGTTGTATTCATATAGTTGTTGAGTTTGTCTTAGCAGGTAGGCTGTAGTTAATTGAAAGGCAGTTTCTCTTACCTCTTTTTCCTGTGCTGTTATATGCAGAAAGGCTAATGACATGTAAGTATATTTTAGATCCTGAGACTTTGTTAAAGTCATGTTTCAATTAATGTTTTCCTTTTAGTTGACTGTCTAGGATTCTCTAATGAAATTGTAAAATGATCTACAAAAAGCAGGAATTTTGTGTCCTCGCTGCCTGTGCTTTTACCTCAGTTTTCTTTGATCTTCTTGCTTATATTATATCAAATAATAGTGGTGATAATAGACATTCTTTTTTTATCCTTCTTTTTCTTGGAAAGGTCTAATAATAACATAATGTACACTGTATGCCTGGAAATAGATAGAGTCCTGAGCCTGGAATCAGAAAGATCTGGATTTAAATATGATCTCAAACATTTCCTAGCAGTATTACCGTGGGCAAATTACTTAGTCTCTCATTTCCTGATAGAATTGTCTGGAGAAAGACTCCACTCCAAGGATTTGAATATCTTTGCCAAGAAAATCCTGAAGGGGGTCACAAAGAGTTGGTTGTGACTGAAATGACTAAAAAACCATAGAAGTGTGTCAGGAACTGAGCTAAGCAATTTACAAATATTATTTCATTTGATCCTTCAACATTCCTTGTAAACAGGTGCTATTATTGTTCTCATTTTGCAAATGATCAACTCAGACAGACAGAGGTTAAATAACTTGGCTAAGATCATACAGAGTAAGTGTGTGATTTTGGATTTCAAATCATCTTCTGAATTCCAGGCCTACTGCTCTTTCACCTAATAGCCCTAGCTTATTGCCATTACATTCAGTGTTGGCTCTGGGTTTAAAATAGGTACTATTTAACTATACTGAGGAAATGATCACTTATTTCTATGTATTCTAGTGGAAATGGATGCTGTATTTTATCAAGCTTTTTTTTTTTCATCAATATAGTACTGGTTTTTTATCATAGTTTTTTTTATTAATATTTTCTATTATTTCTGTTGCTTTGCTAATATGGAACCAGCCTTCACATTCCTGGTTATTCCAACATGGTTAGAATACATATTCTTGATATATTTCTATAGCTTCTTTGTGATATTTTACTTGAAAATTTTATGTTGATCTTCGTGAGAGATACTGGTCTATTATTTTTGTTTTTTGTTTTTTAATCTGCTTTGACTCTCCTTGCTTTAGGTATCAAAATAGTAGTGTTCTGTTAGTCAAGGCATCTTAAAAATATTTAGCAATATTGATTAAGGTGTTGGTATTTTTTTAGCATGTAGTTGGGCAAAAATAATTTCTAATACATTTAAAAGAATCTATTCCTTAATTGTTGGAAGTTCTCATTTTCATTTTTTAATACTGGTTATTTTGTTTTATTTTTTTCTCTTAAAAATCAAATTAGCTAGTTGTTTGTTTACCTTATTGGTCTATTAAAAATAAAAACTAGTTTTATTTTCTAATACAGTAGGATTTTTTTATTCCAATTTTGATTTTTTAAAATTAAATTTGCTTTTAATTTTTAATCTATTGATTTTCTTTATTTAACTCATATCTAACTTATTGATAAAGTATTTAGAGTTAAAAATATTTCTCTATGGACCATTTTGAATGCATCTTAAATTTTTTACTTATTTTTTTGAAATTATGCCTTGTTTCTATTGTTCTCTAACATGCTAATTATGATTAAGTTACTCTTTTAATCAATTTCAGTGGTCTTTTATTGACTGAACATGTGTGTATTTAGTTATGATGTCTCCCTTTTTTGCATTTGTTAACTTTTTACATACTAAATATGATCAGGTTTTGTAAAGATATACAAAGAAATGTGCGTATGCCTTTCTCTTTCTGTTTAATAATTTCCAGAAATATATCTAATTTTTCTAAAATGCTATTAATTTAGATCTCTAATTTTTTTGGGTGGATTTGTCCAGGTCTAAAAAGAATGAACTTTGAGATCCTCAAAGTATTATAGTTTTACTATTTATTTTCACCTGCAACTTATTTATATTTCCTGTAAGTATTTAGATGTCATGACTTTCAGGGCATATGTATTATGTATTTATGTAAATTAATATTAATTAACAATATTTTCTCTGATACCTTTCTGAATAATTTAGTTTACCTCTTTATTTCTTTTAAGTCTAGTTTTGCTGTTGCTTTATCTATGATGTTTGCTACTCTGTCTTTTTTACTTTTTTACTTTACTTTCAGCTAAAGCATAATAAATTTTGCTCTAAACTCTTATGTTAGCATTGTATGGATCTTCTTGTTTCAAGTGTAAGATAGTGATTTCAGCAATTTTTCCCTCAAGTTTCATGTTAGTTGCCATGCATCATTTTCTAAATCAATTTCCTATTTCTCCCTTTTCATATTTCTCTGTAGTACTTTTCCTCTTATCTCCCTACCAACCATAATATCCAGCCTTGTATTGCATTTATCTGAGGACATGTTGTATACAAATACAAGTTTTGTATTGTAATTGCCCACATTACAAATTACTTTCTTTTTCATGATGATGCCCACAGATGATATTCAGGTTCTCTTTTGAAAAATAGTAGATACAGGCAATTTCATGCCTTTTGTTGTGCTCAGTTCCCAAAAAAGCTGCCATTTTATGATAACCACATTTCACCTTCTGCCCTTCCTAAGGGTGGCATTATGAATTTTTAATCAGATTCCTGGTTTCTGGTGGTGAGATTGTATGTTGTATATTATCAAACTTTTTTTTCCCCATCAATTAATATAACCCTGATCTTTTATGGTTATTAATATTTTTATTATTTTGAATATCAAATCAGCCCTTACATTTTTAGTTTATTTCAGCATAGTCAAAGTACATATTTTTGATATATTGCTATATAGCCTAGTAAATAATGGTGATTGACCAGAAATGAAAAAAGTCTTCAAATCTAGATTAAGTTGATCATTTCATACAGGACTGAGAGCTTCTCCTTACAGTGTTCTTTCTTCTTAATTTTTAGAAATTTGGTACCTGTTTTGTAAGCTTTTCTGTTTGCTAGTAAAATAGCAAACTTTTGTGTTATGAGTATGACAATGACCATTGCAAAGTCATGGAGAGGAAAGCTATTTAATATGTGTTGAGAATTCCCCTTCTTCTCCTCTCTCCCCCTTAAATAAGCCTTTCCCTTTCAATTCCTGAACTTAATCTTATGGATTAATATAATGCTTTTTATTTTTTGTATTTCAGTTAGATTTATTAAAAGTCACTTTCTTGGTACCAGAGCATAATGGTACTTTGTTAGGTTACTTAAGCCAATATAAATTTATATTGATGAATTAGAAAGAAAATTCTAAAATGAATCCGATATTTAGGAGTAATTGAAGACATCAGTAAAATGCTTCACAAAATGAGGCATAATAGCTTTAAAGGGAATCTTTTGAAACATGGTTTCAAAGGGAAAGTTAAACTACTTATAGATATTGTGAAATTTGTATATTGTCCTAATTAACTATATATTCTCCCAACACTATTTGCACTATATATTGATTTAAATACATTAACCTACAACTAGCTTTAAGTGTTCTAACAGTCCAAATTATTGTTGTTTCCAGCACCAGTATTCAGTAAGGAAACTATTAGTGCAAAGCTGGAACAATAAATATATATGTTTGATATTTTATACATACATATTTATATATACCCAGAACTTATAAACAAAAATTCCTATGAAAATTTCCAGTAAAATTTATTTAAATTCTAAGTTGTGCCATTTACTGGACCTTTTTTTTAACCCATGCTTTTGATAACTGATAAGGCATTTTTCATAGAGGAAACCAAGAATAAATAAGCCAGGAAGAATGCTTATTTTGATAAATGCTGTTTTTTTCCCTTCCCAAAAGTTTTTGTGTGACTTAAAGATAAATCATTTTGCAAATAAATTTGAGATTTTCTCTTGAAACTGTACTTAGATATAATCTGAATGTGTTTTTTTCCTTACAGAATGACATGACAACTGCTCGTTTACAGTGGGGAGAGATACTTATGCCATTACTTAAAAAATACAAACTTAATATCACATGGGGAGATCAAGATTTGTTAAATATAATGTTTTTTCATAATCCAGGTAATTAGATGTTTTCATACTTTTTAAAAAGTCGAATGGGTGATTTATGAATTGTCACAGTGAGTAATTAAACTTATTTTTATCATCATTACTTTTGAATTTATATTATAAATGACACATTTTTGTTTTCATTTTGATAAATTTTGTCATATAAAAATTTATATTAAATATTAAAATCCTTCCCAAATCTTAATTCTGTAGAAAACTCGTTTGTTTTTAGAGTTATGCTCATCTCTAAACCTTTCTTGTGATGTTTTTCTACATTTAGAAAGCCTTTTTGTTTTTCCATGTCAATGGAATTATCGGCCTGATCATTGTATATATGGAAGTAATTGCCGAGAAGCTGAAGAAGAAGGAATCTTTATTCTTCATGGAAACAGAGGTGTTTACCATGATGATAAGCAGCCAGTTTTTAGAGCTGTTTATGAAGCACTGCGAAATGTAAGCATTAGCTCTTTTAGTCATTTTTTTCAGGAAAGTAGAATCTTGATCATTCTATCTTCTCCAAATTCTCCTCTTCATCAACTTTCTTCACTCCAGCCCCATCCATTGTAATTAGAGTGATATGTTTCCCATATATCAAAGCATAAAATGTGAAGTAATTTAACTTAGTAGAATGAATTGTGAACAGTTAAAAGGGAAGCCTCATAATCTTTCAAGTATCTCCGACACACTGCTTAGTTGTGTGACCAAAATAAGTTCTTGTAATATCAATTGAGGTGTAGATACTGAACTGTATTTGCAAGCATATATTTGGAGTGGCACTTTTCCTTAGGTGACTTAAGTAGCATTCCTTGTGAACCTGTTATTTTAAGGCACTGAACTAAGTGCTATAGAAAGATTTATAAATGACCTTGAGGATATTATTGTCCTGTAGTATATGTATAAATTAATAATATCCAAAGTGGGGTATCATAAACATCATAGAATAGGTAGAAGCAAAGTGCATACAGGATGGTTATCTTCCATCTTCAGAATCAGGTAAAATTTTATGGAGTAGTGTTTTTTTCTTTTTCTTTTTTTTTTTTTTTTTTAATCTTAACCTGTAGGTTAAATTTTAGATAAATATGGATGAGATTGGCAGAGAAGAAGGCTTTATAGTAAAAGAAATAGTGTAGGCAAAGATAGGAAAGCTCATGGAGCATATTCTAGAAATGGTAAAAAGTCCAGCAGCCAAAATATAAAGTTTGTAAAGGGCAACAGGGATAAAACTAGAAAGAGATAGGATTCTGGAGTGGAAGGGGCCTAAAGTGTCTAATCCATGAACATCCCAGGGTATCTAGCCTTTCTTTGAATATGTCTAGTGTTAAAATGGAAAAGCTATTTTTTCTATTCATTTATTATTAACATTCATTTTTTAAAAAATTGACTTCTAAATTCTTTCTCCCTCATTCTAATATCATTTATATGTGTTATCTAACCTCAGTTTTCTCTTTCTATAATTTATAGCTACTGTTTCTCAGGGACCAAATAAGACAGGTCTAACCATTCTTCTCTGTGACAGCCTTTAAAGTTCTTGAAGACAGATAATCTTAGATTCCTTTTCTAGACTAAATAATTTCTATTTTCTTTAGTCTTCCATTCCTTCTCCATCCTTGAACTTTATAAAAATACTTTCTATGTTATGGCACTTAGAATTGAATTTAATACTCTCATATTAGTAGTGAGATGGCACAGCAAATAGAATACCAGGCCTGGAGTCAGGAAAAATCTTTGTGAATTCAAATATGGCCTCAGATAGTTATTGGCTTTGCCTCATTTTCCTTATCTATAAAATGAGTTGGAGAAGGAAATGGCAAATCACTCTAATAATTCCCAATATCTTTGCCAAGAAAACCCCAAAATGCAGTCACAAAGAATTAGATACAACTGTAACAGTTTGAATAGCAATTGACTCATAGCACATTTTAAGTAAAAACGTTAATAAAATTAACTGAAGAATATTCAGAGAAACGTAATCAGAAAAGTGATTAGATCAGTTTGAAGGAACTCTAGGAATATTTAGTGTGAAATTTTAATTTTTTAAAGCAGTGGGGTTAAGGCACATAGCTAGTGTCAAGTGTTTGAGGCAGAATTTGAACTGCCTCCTCCTGACTTACTCAGCCAGTGGTCTATCCACTGTACCATCTAGGTGCCCTTTCTAAGTTCTTCTAAGCAATTTTTTGTGCTTGGGACCATTTGATGTTTTTTATTGAAAAAAGAATGGCTTTTTTAGCTCTATCATCTTCTAAATATGAACCTTGATCTCTGTCTCCATAATAGCTATCTCTGATTGGGTTCATTCTACTTTATTTGTTCACACTTATTTGTTATTTTTTCTTTATTTGTTTTTATTTTATTTTTAGCAGCTATTGGTTCACACCAAGTTCTGGTCTCAAGGTATAGGGAATTATGCCCCAATCCTCAGATCATTCTTACTATTATTTTCTGTGATTTGTGGAGCTCAACCTTGGGCTCCTCTCTTCACTAGTACTCCATGGCTAGAGCACTTGATCTTGCTGTCCTGTTAATGATTTTAATCCTTCAGTCCCTCTAGTGGCTACAAATTTGTAATCTCTTCCATGGATCTGAAACTAGGGATTCTGCTCACTTGCAAATGTCCACAGCCAGCAGACTACCAGCTCTTCTGTTATGTCAGTCACCAGTTGCTAATTCCTCCCCACAGCCAGGGATTCTTCTAGTCAGTACAACTCTGCTGTGGAAAAACAGTGGAAAGGTCCTTCAATTTTCTCCTATTCAGTCATCAGAGTCCAATACTATCCCAAGGATGAAAGTTTCTAAAACTGAGACTGCCTCGAAGTTCCAGCAGTCCCTGGGGCTTCTTGTTTATTGATTTATTGCAGTTGGTCTGGAGGTGTTTGCACTTCACTCTGGTGGAACCTTTGCCCCTGGAGTCTTTTTAGACTGCCCATGAAGGCAACAGAAAGAGACTTTTTCCTCTTTTCTCAATCTTTGAATACCCGGACATTTGCCCCCACTCCAGGCTCTTTCTTTAGCAAGCTGGGAGACAATATGTTGTGATGGACAAAATTGAATTTGGAAGTCAGGAAAGGACAAATTTCACATCCTGCTCTGATATTTAGAAGCTGTGTGTCTTCTTGCCTAAATAAGGTATCCGAATATCAGATTCCAGGCCCTTCGATCCTTTAAGGTAGAAGCTGCTAAATCCTGGGTAATCCTGAATTGTGGCTTCTCAATATTTAAATTGTTTCTTTCTGGCTGCTTGCAATATTTTTTCCTTGATCTGATAGTTCTGAAATTTAGCTATGATATTCCTTGGAGTTATCATTTTAGGATCTCTTTCAGGAGGTGATCGGTGAATTCTCTTAATGGCTAGTTTACATTTTGATTCTAGGACATCTAAGCAATTTTCTTTAATGATTTCCTGAAAGATAATGTCTTTGAGATACAGTTCAAGCACCATTTTGGTTGGGCATCTTTCTTGGTCTCTTGGCATTTACTCAGTATATTTTATATGTAACTATGTATTTTTCTTTCCCTTTAGAATGTAAATTTCTTAAGTCAGGAACTTTTTTTGCTTTTTTTATTCTCAGAGTTTGCACAGTGTCTTGTACGTATAGAAAACATTTAAGTGCTTGTTAAGTGTTTGCTATTTAATTTTATCATGGAAAGAGTTATTTAATATTTCACTGGTAAGAATACAAATACTATCTTCATAATATTAGGTCTATAGCAAATAACTATGTTGTCTTTAATCAAATCACAGGTTAATCTATTTTTAACTGACTTTTTTTTTCTTCTCATTTTTAGTGCTCTTTTGAGGATGACAAGGTGCATTCTTTGTTACATCCATTAGAACTGGAACTACAAAAGACTATACATACTTACTGTGGGAGAATACACAAAATATTCATGAAACAACTAACAAAAAGTATACAAGATAATTATGTCCGGCCATCAAAGGAAAAGTGAACCTTGTTGGTGAAGACTTGCTGCCAAAAAAAAAAGTGTGAATGATTTTTGTACACAGTGTATAAATGTTTAGAAAGGTATTATCGTTTATCCAGATAAACTTTACCAGAGAGAGTAAATTGGGGAAGAATAAGTTGGAACTAGTAAGACATTAATGATATTCTAGTTTAGTTAATCATTGTTTGCTTTCTTTAAATCCAGTAGTCTGGACTCTGATGAGTAGTTTTACTTTATGTGATTCTGTTGACTGTTCATTCTCCAGTAGGTGAAAAAAATAAGGGTATGTAAATGAAGAGCCATGTACCTCATACATAATTTTTTAAATATGAAACTGTGAATGTTAGCAATACTTTTTGGTCAGCACTAACCTCACTTTAATTTTGTGAGAATAAAGTTTACAGGGACAAATATTTTGTCTCTTAAGGAAATGTGATATTAACCATCGACAATCTACATGTGCCTTTTGATGTTTCATCTTTGACGTGTTAAAATATTTTTTGTGACAATCATGTTTAAAATCTTTCAGTAAACTACATATATATTTTAAAGCAAGCTATACAAAGTAATAGAAAACTAGTATAAACTTTGAGACATTATTAGTAATGATTTCATATGAAATACCATCTTTTTGTTTTAAATCTTGTACAGCTGTCTTGCTAATCAAATTTAGATTTAAATATGATAAAATATGTCTGGGTCAGATTTTTTATTTTTAGCTTTGCTGAGCACCCTGTAAGTTTTAAAGATACCTATTCTGATATTAGAATTTTAGTGAATGAAAGTCTTAATAGCATATTAGTATGGTATTGTAGTATTAGTAAATGTAGTAGACCAAATTATAGCTATAAATTTCTTATAATCTTATAATCAATCATCTGATGATTGAAATGGCTTCCTGAAATGGAAAGTTGAAATACTTTTTTCTTCTACCTCAAATTTTTTTTGCTAGATATTTTTAGAATAAAAAAGTTGACAGAACATCATAATTTTAATAGAAAAATCTATCCATGAATAGATTGTAATTCAGTGGAGGAAAACAAACAATCAGAACTTGTTTCCATAAATTACATATCCTTTTGAAGTGAGGAGAACTGAAATTTTTCCTTGATTTTGAAGACTAGAGAATTTCTTTCATTCTTAGTTTCTTGTCGTGTTACTCATGATTCCCATGGCCAATGATGGCTCTTCGAACAATATTAGTTCCTGTGAATTGACCAAGTTCCATATTTAACTATTTCCCCTTTTTTTGGGGGGGGTATTTTAATCTTTAAAGAAGAAGTGGGGGGGCAGTTGGGTGGCACAGTGGATAGAGCACTAGCCCTGAAGACCTAAGTTCAAATCTGGTCTCAGATGTTTAACACGTCCTAGCTGTATGACCCTGGGCAAGCCACTTAACCCCAATTGCCTCAGCCCAAAAAAAAAAAAAAAAGAAGTGGAATCATGTGGTGAAAATTTTACTTAAATGGGGAGAAATTTGTTTGCTTTATGAAGACAAAGAGCTCTTGTTGAAACAGAAAGGAGATGGTCTGAGGGGTTGATTTTCCTGCAGTGGCTGGCATCGTGGTGAGTTGAGGGAAGAAGAGTACTAATGAGTTAATGGGAAGCAAGTCAGTGCTCACCTGATGTTTACCATTCATGTTTCATGGTGGGTTTTGAGAGTAGAAAAATTGGTGTGTAGAATATTGATGTGGATGGCAAGAGCTAGTAGCTCCTTTGAGGGTGGAGATGTTTTCATTTTGTCATTTTTATTTCTACCACCTACAATAATATCTGACACATAGCTTAATAGAAGCATATTTGATCTACTTCTGAGAGTAAACTTGGAAAGACACCTTAGATCATTTAGTCCTACTTCCTTATGATAAATAACCACCCAAGAGAGATTGAATTACTTGCTCCAAAGCATAAAAGTAGTGTAATATGTTTTTTTTTCCCTTTGAATCTCTCACCGTTTACTGAATTAATAGGAAGCCAACATAGTGCTATCTTCGTTTCCTTTGGCACATTGTTATTTTTATATAGGGGCAAGGATTCTGGGCTGTACAGTGTGATAGTATTTTATGTGACCACATGTGATTAATGTGCAATATTGTAATACTGCGAAAGATGTAGAGAGTCAAAAGGCAGATAGATCATCTCTAAGAAAATCTCAACACAATCTGAAGAAAGAACAAATAAGAAAACTGACAAACACCCCTTCTTTGGTTTCTGTATTGATTCAGCCTTACATAATAGCTCCTTTTTACCTCCTTACCACCAAGAATAAATCTTGGTGGGGAAAAGGAAAGTTTTCCTTCAAAATTAGAGGAAGAAAAAGTACAGGATAGGGAAAATTGCATGTTTGTGATAATTATTTGTAGGCTGATCATGCACTCCTAGTCTTTTCCCCAGAAGCTCATATCAGTCTTGACAATTGAATTTAGTATACATTAATTCTAAAATTTCATATATAACAAATATTAGACACTAGATTTCCTTTTTATTACCTGTATGGCCTTAGGAAATTTCCTCTAATTATGAATTTCCATTGAGGAAATCGGATTAGACACTGCCTGTTTATATTGCCTATTATTGTCTAAACAATAACTATAACTAGTTATAGTTAAATGCAATAGCTTCTTTAGACTGAAAACTCAGTATATACTGGCTACGTTTACTTCATTAAATTGAATTATACTTTATTAGGATGATTGTCACTGAAGATTCTGTTCTGTTTATTTAGATTTGTCCTAGTTACCATTTTACCAAGAGAAATTCAATTTACTCATGCCAGGTGACAAGATCATTATCTTTTGTACCCCAGAACATTCATGTTACTATTTAAAATAATTTTCTGCATTTGGCTTTTTTTAGGCCTAAAATTTTATATGTGTCAGTAGAATGGAGTTTTTACAAAAAAAGAAAAGATAATCTCTGTTCACAAGAGTTTGCAATCTGTTTATAGAGTATATGAAATTACACATATAGATATGTTCTTTGGAAAAGGATATTTAGCAGCCATGTGAAACCCATATATGGCCTGATATACCAAAGTACATTAAAAAACACTTGGTCAAACAAAGTTCAGCAGCAAGAGATACAAAAAGAAATTCTATTCAAAATAACGGTTGATAGTATAAAATATTTGGGAATCTATCTGCCAAGGAACAGTGAGAAACTATATGAACTAAACTACAAAACACTTTCCACACAAATAAAGTCAGGTCTAATTAGTTGGAAAAGTGTCAAGTGCTCATGGGTAGGCCGAGCGAATATAATAAAAATGACAGTACTACCGAAACTAATTTATTTATTTAGAGCCATACTAATCAAACTGCCAAGAAATTATTTTACAGATCTAGAAAAAATAGTAGCAAAGTTCATTTGGGAGAACAAAAGATCAAGAATTTCAAGGGAATTGATGAAAAAAAAGGCTGATGAGGGCAGCCTTGCTGTGTTAGATCTAAAATTGTATTATAAAGCAGTGGTCATCAAAATTATTTGGTACTGGCTAAGAAATAAGAGGAGTCGATTAGTGGCATAGGATAGGATGACAGGACAAACTAGGCAATAGCTATAGCAGTTTAGTGTTTGATAAACCCAAAGATCCCAGCTTTTGGGATAAGTGCTCACTATTCCACAGAAACTGCTGGGAAAATGGGAAACTAGTGTGGAAGAAATTAGGGCTTGACCCACACCTAACACCACATACTAAGATCTAAATGGGTTCATGATTTAGTTATTAAGAGTGATATAAGCAAATTAGAGGAACATAGGATAGTTTCCCTCTTAAGACCTGTGGAGAAGGAAGGAATTTGTGTCCAAAGAAGAACTGGAACTTTTAATTGAACACCAGATAGATAGTTTTGATTATATTAAGTTAAAAAGTTTTTGTACAAACAAAACTAATGCAGACAAGATTAGGAGGGAAGCAATAAATTGGGAAATCATCTTTACATTTAAGGGTTCTGATAAAGGCCTCATTTCTAAAATATATAGAGAATTGTCTCATTTATAAGACTTCAAGCCATTCTCCAATCGATAAATAGTCAAAAGATATGAACAGACAATTTTCAGATGATGAAATTAAAACTATTTCTAGTCATATGAAAAGTTGCTCCAAATCACTGTTGATCAGAGAAATGCAAATTAAGACAACTCTGAGATACCGCTACACACCTGTCGGCTTGGCTAAGATGACAGGAAAAGATAATGATGATTATTGAAGGGGATGTGGGAAAACTGGGACACTGATACGTTGTTGGTGGACCTGTGAATGGATCCAACCATTTTGGAGAGCAATCTGGAACTATGCTCAAAAAGTTATCAAACCCTTTGACCCCGCAGTGTTTCTATTGGGCCTATATCCCAAAGACATCTTAAAGTAGGGAAAGGGCCCCACAAATCCAAGAATGTTTCTGGCAGCCCTTTTTGTAGTGGCAAGAAAGTGGAAACTGAATGGATGCCCATCAATTGGAGAGTGGCTGAATAAATTATGGTATATGAATGTTGTGGAATATTATTGTTCTATAAGAAATGACCAGCAGGACAATTTCAGAGAGGCCTGGAGAGACTTGCATGAACTGATGGCTGAGTGAAATCAGCAGAACCAGGAGATCATTATACATGGCAACAATAAGACGATCAATTCTGATGGACAACAATGAGATGTTTCAAACCTGTTCCAGCTGTTCAGTATGAATAAAGCTATATACACCCAAAGAGAGGCTTGTGGGATCTGAGTCTGGACCCCAATGTAGCATTTTCACACTCTCTATTGATGTTGGCTTACATTATGTTTTCCTTCTCAGATTTTTTTTTGTTTTGTTTTGTTTTTTGTTTTTTCCTGTATAGCAAGATAACTGTATAAATATATGTATACATATTCGATTTGTCAAATATTTTAACATCATTAACATGTATTAGACTTCCTGCCATCTAGGGAAGGGGGTAGGGGGTAGAAGGGAAAAATTTGTAACAGAAAGCTTTGCAAGGGTCAGTGTTGAAAAATTACCTATGCATATGTTTTGCAAATAAAAAGTTTTAATAAAAAAAAAAAAAAAAAGATAGAGAATCCAAAAAAAAAAAAAACAACCACTTGGCCAAAGTTCTGTTGTTTTATTTTTCATACTGGCAAACTATCAGGCAAAAAAAAAAAAAGAAAAATAGAAAATACATACTGTGGTTGAAATTTATATTTCATGAAGTAATTTTTAATTAAATTTTACTTTTAAAATTATCAAACATTTATTTTTTTCCTCCCCACCATAGAATAATCCTTTTAACAATAAACATAGTCGAGCAAAATAAATGACTATATTGTCCTTGCACAAAACTATGTTTCTCATTTTGTGTATTAGTCCATTAGTATGTCAGAAGGGAAGTAATATTCTTCATTACTGGTCTTCTGGAGTCACTATTGATCATTGTTCTCAATGGTTATTAAGAACATCAGAGTTAAGTCTTTCATAGTTATCCATTTTTCTGTGCTGAAATTATAGCATAAATTATTTTCCCAGTGTTTAATAATGTGTCAGTAAAAGTGTTCCCATATTTCTCTGAAATTCTTCCTTCCATAATAGTACTCCTTAGCATTTATTCATTCAGTAATTCAGTCATTTCCCAATTGATGTGTTCAAATTGTTTTCAGAAAGCTTTCAGAAAGCAAGACCAATTCACAACGTCAGTAATTGTGTATCATTGTGTATGTTTTCCTATAGTACTACAACATTTGTCATTTTTCTTTTTCATCTTCTTGGCAAATCTGATGAAAATGAAGTTATGAACTTCGGGATTTTAATTTGCATTTCTCTAATTATTAGTAAGAAAGTTTTAAAAATGCTTATTTTTCATATTCAAGGAAAGAATCAAGTTTTTTAAAAGTTGCTTTGTCAGATTAAAAAAAGCAAATAAAAGTATCTTTCAGTGAATTCATTTCTATTTTTAACCTAGTCCCTTGATGATCCTTATTTATTTGTCACAGAAGTCTTTCTCAAACGAATCCATATTATATATTATAATGTTATAAAAAGAAACCATATTATAATGAAAACCTATTCTTAGAATTAGGATATCTACTTTGACATGAGTTTTAAGATTGTCACTGCCTCAGTGTCTCATCTCTGAAGTATGAATAACATTTGCTTTACATACCTAACTACATATGCAATTATGAAGAGCAAGTGATATAATGAATTTTTAAAAGGATAAAGTTTTTTTTCTTTCCTTCCTCCCTTATGCCTCTCCCTCTCTCACGTCCAATTCAGCAAGCACTTATTTACTACCTATTACATTCAAGGTACAATACTAGGTGCTGGGAATACAAAGAAAATGAAAATTAGTTTAGGCCCATCAACAGAGGTAAAGTGACATGTCACTCAGTCAACATATATTTTGTAAGACCTTAACATGAATGACATGTACATGACACATACACACAAGTGCCAGAGATTGAAAGAAAGGTTAAAATATGATTTTGGTCTTAAAGAACTTAACCTTTTTTTTTTTTTTTAACATTCATCTTTTCCCCACAAAATCCTAATTGAAAAAGCAAAAAAAAAAAAAAAAAGTTTACATAATTAATCAAAACATTACCACATTGACCATGTCCAAAAAAATTATTTTACCCTATTATTCTCTTAAGTGGATCGTCTACTTTGTCATGAATCCCTGAAATTTCAGTTGATCAATGTATTTATCAGAGTTCCAAAGACTTTAAAAGTTGTTTGTCCTTAGAATATTATTTAATTTGGGAGTCTACCAAAGTCAGGAACTATATGAATGCAATTATAAAACACATTCCACACAGATGAAGTTAGATCCAAACAATTGAAAAAATATCAAGTGTTCATGGGTAAACCGAACTAATAAAATTTAAAAATGGCTAATCTACCTAATTCTACTTTTTTAGTGTCATACCAATTAAACTGCCAAGAAATTACAAAGTTAGAAAAAATAATAGCAAAATTCATCTGGGAGAACAAAAGGTCAAGAATTTCAAGGGAATGCAAAAAAAAAAAAAAAAAGGTAAAAGTGGCCTAGCTGTACCATACCTAAAACTATATTATAAATTAGCAGATATCAAAATCATTTGGTACTGGCTAAAAAATAGAATATTAGATCAGTGGAATAAATTAGGTTCACAAGACAAGCCCAAAGACTCCAGCTTCTGGGATAAGAGCTCACTACTTGACAAAAATTGCTGGGAAAATTGGAAAATAATATGGCAGAAACAAGACTTTGACTAATACCTAACACCCTGTACCAAGAAAAAATCAAAATGGGTTCATGATTTAGACGTAAAGCTATAAGCAAATTAGGAGAACGTAGAATAGTTTACTTCTCAGATCTATGGAAAAGAAAGGAATTTGTGACAAAAGAACTGGAACTCATAATTGAACACCAAATAGATCATTTTGATTATATTAAGTTAAAAAGTTTTTGTACAAACAAAACTAATGCAGACAAGACTAGAAGGGAAGCAGAAAACTGGGGGGAAGGGGAGGAATTTTATACCCAAGGATTCTGATAAAGGCCTCATTTCTAAAATATATAAAGGATTGGAATTTATAAGAATATGAGTCATTCTCTGATTGGCAAATGATCAAAGGATATGAACAGATAACATTCAAATGAAATTAAAACCATTTCTAGTCATCTAAAAAAATGCTCTAAATCACTATCAGAGAAATACAAATTAATATGACTCTGAGATACCATTACACAATGCTCAAATTGGCTAAGATAACAGGAAAAGAATGATAAATGTTGGAGGGGATGTGGGAAAACTGGGCCATTAATACATTGTTAGTGGAGTTGTGAACTGATCCAATCATTATAAAGAGCAATTTGGAACCATGCCCAAAGCTCTATATTTGATCCAACAGTGTTTTTACTGGGTCTATCCCAAAGAGATCATAAAAAAGGGAAAAGTACCTAAATGTGCAAAAATGTTTGTAGCAGCCCTTTTTGTAGTAGCAAGGAACTGGAAACTGAGTGGATGCCCATCAATGATGTAATGGCTGAATTGAGTTATGCTATATGAATGTTATGGAATATTATCATACTATAAGAAACAATCAGCAGGACAATTTCAGAAAGGCCTGGAGAGACATGAACTGATGCTAAGTGAATTGAGTGGAACCAAGAGAACATTGTACACAGCAACAAGATTATGTAGTGATCAACTCTGGTGGGCATGGCTCTATTCAACAATGACATGATTCAGACTTCTTCCAGTAGACTTGCTATGGAGAGAACCATAGAAAGAGGACTATGGGGACTTATACCTTTTTTGTTGTTTTCTTGTTTTTTATTTTCTTTCATTTTTTTCTCTTGTGTTTTTTCTTGTGTAGATAGAATGTGAAAATATGTATAGAAGAATTGCACATATTTAACATATATTGGCTACTTGTTGTCTAGGGAAGGGAGGAAAGGAGGGAGAAAATTTTGGAACACAAGGTTTTGTGAACGTGAATGGTTTTTTTTTTGTTTGTTTGTTTTTTTATATAAAGCTTTTTATTTGCAAAACATATGAGTGACCTTTCAACATTGACCTTTGCAAAAACTTTTTTTTCCCAAGCTTTTCCCCTCCTTCCCTCCACCCCCCACCCCTAGATGACAGGTAATCTGATACATGCTAAATAGGATAAATTATATGACAAATACAATACAGGTATACATATCTATAGTTATCTTACTGCACAAGAAACATCAGATCTAGAAAGAGAAGAAGAAAAAAAAAAACAACCTAAGAAGGAAAACAATGCATGGAAATATTCACAGAAAGCGTTAAAATGCTGTGTTGTGGTTCACTCTCAGTTGTGAACGTGAATGTTGAAAATGATCTTTGCATAAACTTTGAAAATAAAAAGCTATTATTTTAAAAAAAGAAATAGCTAAGAGCAGTATTTTGTTAAATTAATAAAATTTAAACCTGGCTGATAAGCCTAAAATGCAACAACAACAAAAAAAGAATATTATTTAAATTGTTCCAATTCCCTCATTTCATATAGCACAATAGTAATCCATCACATGCATATTACCATAACTTGTTCTGTGATTCTTAAGATTTTTAGTTCTCTGCTACCACACAAATAGCTATTAGAAGTATTTTTGTAAATATGGATCATTTTCCTCTCATCATCTCCCTAATTGCATTACTAGGCCAAAGATTATATACACAGTATAATAGATTTTGGAACATTTTTCCAAATTGCTTTCCAGAATGACTACACCTGTTTTCCCACATCATCCTCCTCATAACCTTTTCCTCACCTTGCATTTTTCTTTTTGTTAATTTTGTCAGTCTGAGGCATGATATGGAACTTCTAATTATTATTTACATCATGTTTCCACATGGTTATTGATATCTTTGATTTCATCTTCTAAATATTGCCTTTGACAGTTTATTAGAGAAACTTGCTCTTAAGGATTTTTCCCCCATTTAACTTATGCTTTTAATATTTTTTATTAGTTTTTATGGATTTTTTTAAAAAGTTTTTTTGTGGATTTCTTGTTTTTTTTCCCCATCATTATGGTTTTTTCTACTACATTGGCTTTTCCCAGAGAGCCATCCCATTTCACAAACACTATTTTTTAAAGACAAAAACAAAAGAAAATAAAGGACAGAAGGATTCTGGAAAAATGGTGGAGATGGTTGATAAATTTCAAGTTCTCCTGATAAAACAAATAGAACAAATTTGCACCTCAAAGAGAACATAGACAAATGAAAAATCAAGACTTGGGACAGAACAGGGGTCCTTCTGATACAACTTGAAAAGCTCTGAAGAAAGACCCGGGTCTGGGGATTAACCTGAAGTGCAAACACAACCATACTAGCTCTGCAGAAACACCAAGTGAGGAGCCTCGGTGAGTTGAGTGTGGCTGTACCCTCAGCGGGAACCACAGAGACTTTCACCTTCTGGAGTTTGAATTTAGGAAGACTGAATGAATCTCACTGATTGGAAAAACTAGAGCTTCCTGTGCTGCTGAAACATAGCCCTAGGTGAGAAGGAACAGCACCTGATGAGTGCAGAAGCAGTGGGGTAGGGATTCTCCTGGCTGTGGGCACTTGCAGAAGGATGGAGCTCTTGATTTCGGGTTCCTGGTCAAAGTGGAGAACTGAAGGGAAGTTTGAGGCACTATCCCCCTACCTCACAATTAAAGGTACTTACACTAAGATATCATAAAAAAAAATGAATCAGCAAAGAACCCCATCACTGAAACATACAGGAAAGACCAGGGTTTATCTTCAGAGAAGGACATATTAGTTTAAAAAAAAGATTTAATAATGTAATACAAATGAGGTGCAGAGGAAGAATAGACAAACATTATAGGGGAAAGGATGGCTTGTGGTTCTGAAATTCACACTGGGAAAGCGTTTAATAGGCCATGTTATATATATACCAAGAACACCCTCCAAAGTCTATAAAGAAATAAGTGGGAAGGAAAGAAAAGAAGGGAGAGATCCTTGGATGGGGGAAGGGTGTTAATTAATAGCAAGGCAAGTTATGGAGCAGAACTTAGTGGCAGCAGGGATAGGAAAGACATGTGTATGTATATATCTATAAATAAATATATTTTTCTTAACTGTAGCTTGCTTGGGAGTTGGGGGGACAAAAGAGAGAAAAAAGAATAAAAATAAGGTGCACAGCAGAGAACCAAAGAACAATTTACAAGGAAGTAAAGAAAAATGGACATTTTTAATATAACTGCTACTAATATGTATATTTTGTTGTTACATATTTTGAATCTTCCCTGATGTTCTGCTGAGTACATGATAATATTCTCTTTTGTATTTTCTGTTTTTCTTATTTTCTTACTCTGTTTCTTCAAATAATTTTTTTTAAAAGAGCAAACCTAAGGACAACTGATTGATACACTGAAAAAGTCTGAAAATGTGCAATTATAATCTAACTTTATGAAAGGGGTATCCTCTCATATTTTTTAATTTGAGTCATGATCTATCTTTATAACTATTAAATTCTTTTTAAAAGTTAATTATCTCAAGTTTTTACCACTTCCTAGAGGGTTATTCTATACAAGAAGTAATATTTTAAATTTTATTTTTTATATTATACATGCACATTCATTTTTAACATTCATATGAATTAATTGGGGAAAGGAAAATCAGAAACAAAGGGTAAAATCATGAAAAAAAAGGAGAAAGTGAAAATCATATGCTTCAATTGCCTTCAGCAGTTCATATAGATCTTTCCATGCTTTTTTGCATGCATTGCACACATCATTTATTTAACCTCATCTTTGAAAAAGAAATTGAACAAGGCATCAGTGAATTACCTAAATATGTGTTTGTGTGAGTGTGAGTGTGCATGTGTGTGTGTGTGTTTGTGTGTGTGTGTATCCAGGGCCAGACAGATTTACAAGTGAATTCTACCAAACATCTATTTGGGAGTGGGGGTGGGGGGAAGCAATTGGGATTAAATGATTTGCCCAGGATCATAGATAGTAAGTGGCAAGTGTCTGAGTTCAAATATGAACTCAGGTACTGCTGACTTCAGGGCCAGTGCTCTATACCCTCCTACCAAGCATTTAAAGAACGTCCCAATACTATATAAATTATTTGAAAAAAAAATTAAGAGTCCTACCAAATTCCATACCTAAACCAAGAAGAGGCAAAAAGAGAAATAAAATTATAAAAAATTTTCCTAATGAATAATGATGCAGAAATCTTAAAAAGTTAGCAAAGAGATTACAACAATTTTATCACCAGGATAATACACTATGTATGATCAGGTGGGATTTATACCAGAAATGCAAGGCTGGTTCAATGTCAGGAAAACTATCAGCATAATTGCCCATATCGATAACAAAAATAGCAAAATGCATGTGATTATCTCAATAGATGCAGAAAAAGCATTTGACAAAACACTGCACCTAGAAAGCATAGGAATAAATGAAATTTTCTTTAAAATTATAAGTATTATCTACCTAGAACCAACAGCAAGCATAATATGTAATGGGGATAAATTAGAAGTATTCCCAGTAAAATCAGGGATGAAACAAGGATACCACTAATATTCAGTATTATACTAGAAATGTTAGCTTTAGCTTTAGCAAAAAGAGAAGAAAAAGAACTTCAGAGAATTAAGAGTAAGTAATGCGGAAACAAAACTATTATTCTTTGCAGATGATATGACATTTAGAGAATAGACTAAAAAAACTACTAGAAACAAAAGTTTAGTAAAGTTTCAGGAAATAAAATAAACTTACATAAATCAATGATATTTCTATCAACAGAGCCTAGCAGCAAGAGATAGAAAGAGAAATCCCATTTAAAATAATGAGATAATATAAAATATTTAAGAGTCTTATCTGCCAAGACAAATCACAAAACACTTTTCATGCAAATAAAATCAGATCTAAACAATTGGAAAAATATTATTTGCTGATAGGTAGGCTGGGTTAATATAATAAAAATGGCAATTCTACCTAAATTTATCTACTTATTCAGTTTCATGCCAATCAAACTGCTAAAAGATTATTTTATAGAGCTAGAAAAGATAATTCACCTGGAAGAAAAAACATCAAGAATATCAAGGGAATTAATAGGGGAGAGGGAAGGGAGAAAAGAGAATGCAAAGAAATGTGGCCTAACCATATTGGACCCAAAACTATTTTAAAGAAGCAGTCATCAAAACCAATTGATACTGGGTAAGAAATAGATCAGTGAAAGAGTAAACAAGACACAATGATCAATGACTATAATCTCATGTTTTATAAACCCAAAGACTCCAGCTTCTGGGATAAGAACTCACTATTTGACAAAAACTAGATATAGACCTACATCTCACACCCTACACCAAGATAAGATCAAAATGGGTTCATGATTTAGACATAAAGGGTGATACTATAAGTAAATTAAGAGAACAAAGGATAGTTTATCTGTCAGATCTTACAAAAGGGAGGAATTTGTAGTCAAAGAACTAGAGAACATTATCATATGCAAAATGGGTAATTTTCATTACATTAAATTACAAATATTTTGCACAGACAAAACAAATGCAACCAAAATTAGAAGAGAAGTAGAAAGGTGGGAACCATTTTTATAGCTAGTGTTTCTGATAAAGGCCTCATTTATAAAATACATAGAGAACTGACTCAAATTTATAAGAATACAAATCATAACCCAATTGAGAAATGATCCAAGAATAAGCAGATGATTTTCAGATGAAGAAATGAAAGCCATTTCTAGTCATATTTTTAAAATGCTCTAAGTAACTATTAAATAGAGAAATGCAAATTAAAACAACTCTGAGATATATTCCTCTAAGATTTGCTAAGGTAACAGGAAGAAAATGATGAATGTTAGAGGGGGGTGAGAAAAGTAGGACACTAATGAATCGTTGATTGAGTTGATCCAGCCATTCTAGAGAGCAGTATGGAACTATGCCCAAAGGGCTATGAAACTTTGTATACCCTTTGATCCAGCAGTATTACTACTGTGCATGTATACCAAAGAAATCATAAAAAGAGCAAAAGAACCCACATGTGAAAAATGTTTGTAGCAGCATTTTTTTGTGGTGGGAAGAAACTGAAAATTGTGTAGATGACAGTGAATTGAAGAATGGATAAATAAGTTATGGTATTTGAAGGTAATAGAATATTATATTCCCTTTCTTTTCCTCCTTTCCCTCCTGTTTCCTTATAAGATAGGACAAATTTCTTTTTGATACCCAATATGTCTATTATTCCCTCAGAGCCAAATCTGATGAGATGGAGATTAACACAATTCTCATTCCCTTCCCTTTTTTCCCCTCAATCATTATAGCTTTTCTTTGCCTCTACATGTGATGTAATTTCCCTTATTTTACCTCCTTTTCCTCTTCTTCCAGTGTTATCCCTTTTCTACCTCTAATTTCTTTTTCAGATTATCATATAATAATCATGAAATCACAATAATCATATCATAATAATCATAATGTAATAATAAAATCATAAAATCAACCCTCCTTCTATACATATCCATAACATAAATATAGTTCTCAAGAGTTTTTTTTTCTTGTTAACTTTTTATGTTTCTCTTGTGTTCTGTGTTTGTAGATCAAATTTTTTGTTCAGTTCTGGTCTTTTCATTAGAAATAGGTGAAATTCTCCTGTATCATTGAATGACCATCTTCTTCCCTGGAAGATAATGCTCATTCTAGCTGGGTAACTTATTCTTGGCTGTAATCCAAGTTCCTTTGCCCTTCAGAATATCTGATTCCAGGCCCTTCAATCCTTTAAAGTAGAAGCTGCTAGGTCCTGTGTGATCCTAATTGTGGCTCCTCGATATTTAAATTGTTTCTTTCTGGCTTCTCGTAATATCTTTTCCTTGTTAAGATAGTTCTGGAATTTAGCCACGATATTCCTGGGGGATTTAATTTTGGGGTTTCTTTCAGGAGGTGATCAGTGGATTGTTTCAATAAGTATTTTGCCTTCTGGGTCTAAAATATCAGGGCAGTTTTCTTTTATGATTTCCTGGAAGATAGTGTCTAGGTTCTTTTTTTCATCATGGCTTTCAGGAAGCCCTATAATCCTTAGCTTGTCTCTCCTAGATCTATTTTCCAGGTCAGTTGTTTTTCCTAGGAGATATTTCATGTTTTTTCTATCTTTTCATTTTTTTGTTTTTGTTTGACTGATTCTTGAAGTCTTGATGAGTCATTTATTTCCATTTGTTCGATTCTAATTTTTAATGTCTTATTTTCTTCAGTTACTATTTTTAGTTCCTTTTGCAATTGACCAATTACATTTTTTTTTTGTTCATTGCATTCTTTTTCCATTTTTTTCCATTTTATTTTGCAGTGATCTCATTTCGTTTCCCCATGTTTCTTCTAACTCTCTTTTAGGATTCTTTATGTAGTCTTCAAAGAAAGCCTTGTGGCATGGAGACCAATTTATGTCTCTCTTTGGGGCTTTTTCTGGAGTTGCTTTACCTTTAGGGGCCCTTAGGATTTGAGGTCTGTTCTTCCCTCTTTCCTTTTTTTTTTTTTTTTTTTTAATAAAGCTTTTTATTTGCAAAACATATGAGTGACCTTTCAACATTGACCTTTGCAAAAAAAACTTTTTTTTCCCAAGCTTTTCCTTTCCCTCCCCCCGCCCCCCACCCCTAGATGACAGGTAATCTAATACATGCTAGATAGGATAAATTATATGACAAGTACAATACATGTATACATATCTATACAGTTATCTTACTGCAGATTGCTACTCCTGCTTTTTTACTTCACCTGAAGCATAATAAATTCTGCTCTAGCCTTTTCCCTCCTATTAGTCTTCTCCCTTTCTTTTCCCCTTTTCCTCCCACTTTCCTTTAAGGTGAGACAAGTTTCTTTGAAATATATCTGATATTCTCTCTTTGAGCCAAATCTCATGAGAGTAAAATTCACCCAGTGTTCATCCCCCTCCCTTCTTTCCCTCAGTTATAATAGGTCTTCTTTGTCTCTTCATGAGATGTAATTTCCCTTATTTTACCTCCTTTTTCCTTCTTTTTCCAGTACAATCCCCTTTCCACCTCTAGTTTCTTTTTCAAATTATCATAATGAAATCAAATTAGACTTGCACTTTCTAAGTATACCCATAACTGAAATAAAGTTCTCAAGAGTTCCTTCCTTTTTACCTTTTTATGCTCCTCTTGAGTTCTGTGTTTGGAGATCAATTTTCTTGTTCAGCTCTGGTCTTTTCATCAGAAATAGATGAAATTCACTTGTACCATTGAATGTCCATCTTCTTCCCTGAAAGATAATGCTCATTTTAGCTGGATAGTTTATTCTTGGCTGTAATCCACGTTCCTTTGCCTTTTGGAATATCAAATTCCAGGCCCTTCGATCCTATAAGGTGGAAGTTGCTAGGTCCTGGGTAATCCTGATTGTGGCTCCTCAATTTTTAAATTGTTTCTTTCTAGCTGCTAACAATATTTTTTTCCTTGGTCCAATAGTTCTGAAATTTAGCTACGATATTTCTTGGAGTTTTCATTTTGGGGGTCTCTTTCAAGAGGTGATTGGTGAATTCTTTCAATGACTATTTTACCTTCTGATTCTAGGATATCAGGACAGGTTTCTTTTATGATTTCCTGTAAGATAACATCTAGGTTCTTTTTTTCATCATGGCTTTCAGGAAATCCAATAATCCTCAGACTGTCTCTCCTAGATCTATTTTGCAGGTCAGTTGTTTTTCCTAGGAGATATTTCATATTTTCTTCTATTCTTTTCAATTTTTTTGGTTTTGTTTGACTGATTCTTGAAGTCTTATTGAGTCATTCACTTCCATTTGTTTAATTCTAGTTTTTAGTGTATTATTTTCTTTCTTTTCTTTTTAAGCTCCTATTTTATTTGGCCAATTGAATTGTTTTGTTCATTGTAATTTTTTTTCATTTCACAAATTCTGTTTTTCAATGAATTGGTATCTTTTTTATATCTATTTTGTAAGGAGTTATATGGGTCTTTTTCCCATTTCATCAAATCTATTTTGTTGGGAATTTTCTTCAGATACTTTGTTTTTCCTTTTCTATAACCTCTTGTGAATATCTCATTTCCTTTCCCCATTTTTCTTCTCTCTTTTAAACTTCTTTTTTGAAATCTTCCAAGAACGTCTTGTGAAATGGGAATCAACTCATATGCCCTTTGGGGGCTTCATCTGGAGTTGATTAGCCTTTAGGAACCTCAGGGTGTGAGGTCTGTTTTCTCTATATATAAAAGTTGTCTATGGTCAGAGTTCTTTTTGCTTATTTGCTCATTTTTAAGGGTGAGATCTGATCTTAAGGCAAAGGAGCAACCGCTACTTTAGTTTGCCCTGGGGCTGGTATTTCTGACTGACTTCCAGTGCTGGATAATTGCAGCCAGGTATTGAGTTCTTTCAGGTTCAGTGGCTTACATTTGCCTTTTGTAATTGCTTTTGGTGATTTTACAGCAAATCTGCTAACCACTGGCTTGCAATCAGGACAGGGTAGCCTAAGAGCCTCATAGAGCTTACCTGGTACAATGCTCTGGTTCCCCACCCCAGCTTCCTGCCTCAGGCTCCCTGTGCTGTGATCTGGGCTTGACAGACTGTCTCCCTGCCAATTGAAACAGACCTGTTTTGAAGCTCTTCCAAAGTATCTTCTGGAAATGTGTTGTACTCCAAATATTTGTGGGTTCTGTCACTTCAAAATCAGTTTAGAGGTTTAATCTACTGTTGGTTTGAGAGAAAGTTAGAGGAGGTCACAGAAACCTTGCTATAGTTTACCCAATTGAGGGAATCATGAGAAAACAAGATCAAGAATCTTCATTGAAAAATGGAAGTTTGGGTATTTACAATCTGACAATGTATCTTCTTAGGCAGCCTTTGCAAACTCCATTGGAAAGTTTTGAAGAGCAACCATATGGTATCTATGTGAATGAGGCAATGGTCTCAGCCATTCAGAATATTCTTTCCCCAACGGACTTTTGCCGCAAATGCCATAGTTCTTTTTCAAGGCAGAACATAGTCATTCATGCAAATGCCTTTTCCATACAAAATCACAGGAAGACATGGATTTTTAAGTTCCATTGTCATGAACATGAGAAAGAAGACTTTGGTGTTCCTGACAACTTGTGTTCTACTTGAAGCAGAGATACTTGCAGTAAAGATGCCTTTACATATTAATAGCAGGATACTTACAGTTAGCACATGCTCAGTGTGCTGTGGTAATGTAATTGAACTAAAATATTTAAAACTGAGAGAACTTGAAATAAGCGGACTCAATATTTGACCATCCATGTGGGTGCCTTATCTCTCCTCCTCAAAGACCAAGGACTCAGGTTGGTCCTGAGATCCTCCAGAGAGCTAGTGTGGACAGTACATTTTGGCATCCCAAAGTGGTGCTCTAGAAAGCACACTACAGTAATCCTTTTGTCTGACTGTAATGTAAATCAAGATAATGAAGTGCAATGATTTCCAATGAGAATAATAGAACATTGGGCATTCTCAGTCTAACAATGTATGTCCTTAAGCAGCCCTGCAAACTCTATTGGAAATCTTTAAAGCACAGCCATATTGCATCCATGGGATTAAGGCAATAACTTCAGCCACTTGGAATATTCTTTCCCCAATGGAATTTTGCTACAAATGTCATGGTACAAATTAAAGGTAGAACATACTCCTTCACTGGACAAGTGTATTACAAGCAGAATCAAAGGAATGGAATTTTAAAATTCCAAAATGGAATTCCAAAATGATTTGACTTGAGAAAGAAGACTTTTGTGCTCCAAAATAAAAGAAAGGTATCAAGCATATTTGTACAGTTTCCTTGTATTATCTCTTTGTGTTAGTCAAGCAAGACCAATCTCTTCATGCAATGCAAGGAAGTGCCTTTTTAAATTTAAAAAAAATTCTTTCTTTTTTATTATTAAAACTTTTATTTTCAAAACATATGCATAGATAATTTTCAACATTCATTTTTGTAAAACCTTGTGTTCTAAATTTTTCCCTCTCTTCTCTCCATCCTCTTCCCTAGCTGGCATGTGATCCAAAATATGTTAAATGTGTAATTCTTCTATATATTTTTCCACAATTATCATGCTTCACAAGAAAAATCAGATTAAAAAAGAAAAATAAATGAGAAAGAAAACAAAATGCAAGCAGACAACCTAAAAAGAGTGAAAACACTATGTTGTTTTAGAGCCATGCATATGGCTCTATTCATCACAAGACCATTGGAACTGGACCGAATCATCTCATTGTTGAAAAGAGCTATATTCATCAGAATTGATCATCAAACAATCTTACTGTTGTCATGTACAATGATCACTTGGTTGTACTCACTTCACTAAGCATCAGTTCATATAAATCCTTCTAGGCCTCTCTGAAATCATCCTGCTGATCATTTCTTACAGAACATAAGTATTTCACAACATTCATATGTCATAACTTATTAAGCCATTTTCCAACTAATGGGCATCCACTCAGTTTCCAGTTTCTTGCCAAAATTTCTACTAATTCAGCTGCTTTAAAAGAGGCTTAAAAGAGATGGGTCAGGGCAGTTAGGTAGTGCAGTGGATAGAGCACCAGCCCTGAAGTCAGGAGGATCTGAGTTCAAATCTAGCTGTGTGACTCTGGGCAAGGGTCCACTTGCCTCAGCAAAAAAAAAGAGAGAGAAAGAGATGGGTCATGGTTCTGTCAGCCAGTATCCATAATATCTATGATTGTGCTTTTCTTCCTTCTCTCTGTCTTTCAGTCACTTTCATCATCTGTTGCCTTATAAGTTAGTACTTCAAATGTATAACCTCCATCCCACATTCAAAAGTTCAGAGCCCACAGATATATAAAGTTTTCCCTCAATCATTAGGAAAGGTCTCAAAGAATTAGAATATTCAATCACTCCTGCCTGGTTTTCCTATATAATATCCCACATGCAGATAAAAGGGGCTGCCACAAACATTTTTGCACATGTGGGTCCCTTTCCCAAGGAAGTGCTTTTTAAGAAAAATGAGAGTGTAGAAAGGATCAGATTCCAATGGATTCATTGGGTAGATCATTGAATTGCAAGAAAAAATGCCATTCATTGCTTTATACCTTGGAGCTGGTCAATCAATGCCAATTTCTTCATTCAGTGAAAGGAATTGCTTTCTCAGGAAAAAGTGGGAGTTTGTAAAGGATGGGATTCTTGCATGAGTTGGATGAATTCATTGGATTGCAAGTATTTCAATTTGTTGAAAATTTGGCTTTTTATCATAGGAAGATGCAATTAAGCTTTTAATATTTCCCTGCATTGTCAGATTACATTTCCTTTGGCAGAAGGTTTCCTGAAAGAGAAAACAAGTTTTTTGTTTTTTTTTAAATTTATTTCATTAAAAAAACAGAATAAGAAAAAAAGAAAAACAAAAAAAAGGAATACTAACAAAATAAAACAAAAGAGAACACTGTCATGTACCCAGCAAAACATCAGGGAGGATTCATAATATATAACAACAAATTACCAGTTTAAGAAAATAAATGTATGTATGTATATATGTGTAAATGTATATGTATGCATACATATATACATATGTGTATATATGTATATTCATATGTAGTATGTGTATATATATATGTTTGCATTAATAGAAAAAGATATATTCATAAATGTCCATCTTTTCTTTAATTCTTTGTAAATTGTTATTTTGTTCTCTGCTGCACACCTTTTTTACTTTATTCTTTTTTCCCCTTTAATTTCCCTACCCTCCCAATCAAGCTATAATTAAGAAAAGATATATTTATGTATACACATGTAGACAGATACATACACATACATCCATACACACACACCTTGCCCCCCAACACACACACACACACACACACACACACACACACACACACATCTTTTGTATCCCTGCTGCCTCTTTGCTCTAATTATGTACCTTAATTTGCCTTGGTGTTACTTAACCTCCCCCTCACCCAAGGATTCCTCCCTTGCCTTCTTCCCTTACCCTTTGTTTCCCCATGCACTTATCTACCCCCTTATTTCTTTATAGGTTTTGGAGGGTCCTATACCCTTCAGGTTAACCCATTCCTGATGTGGGTAGGTTTTCTGAACTACAAACTCTCCTCTCCCCTCTAATGCCTCTGTATCTATAGTTCCTTTGCACCTCATTTACACAACATAATTATTATTTTTACCTTAACTCTGCCCCAATCTTTTGAGCTACACTATTGTTGATATCAATTTTTTTAAATAATAAATTTTTATTTTCAAAATTCAGCATTCACCCTTGCAAAACTCTGTGTTCCAAGTTTTTCTCCCTCTCTTCCCCACACCCCCCTTCCTTAGATAGTAATCAATTCAATATATGCTAAACATGTGCAATTCTTCTATATATATTTCCACATTTAGTTGATGTCAATCTTAAATATATGGTATACATTTTCCATGTAAAAAAATCATAAACAATTTGTCCATATTGAGTTACTTGAAATTGATTTTTCATATATGCTAAATTTTCTACTAAGTTCAGGTTTGGTTGATAGGAAGTCCTGAAAATCTGCAAGTTCACTGAATGCCCTTTTTTCTCGTTCAATATTATAGATAATTTTGTTAAATGGTATTTTTGGCCACAGGCCTAGATTGTTGGTAGATATGATTCCAGGACCTGCAGTGCTTTATTGTATACAATTCTCATTGTAGCCAGGATTTTAGGGTTGTTTTTTTCTTGTTTCTTGCAAAATTTTCTCTATGATTTGAGGGTTTTGAAATTTGACAATAATGTTCCTATGTGTTTTCCACAAAGGATTTCTTTGAGGTGCTGATTGGTGGATTTTTAATTTTCTACTTTTACTTCATGTTCTAGGCCTTCAGGACAATTTTCTTGAATTATTAAGATATTTTCTTGCATTATTGTGTCAAGGTTCTTTTTTGGTTACAACTTTCAAGCAGTCCAATTATTTTTATATTTTCTCTTCTTGATCTGTTCTCCAGATCTTTTGTTTTTCTCATAAGATGTTTCACATTCTGTTATATTTTTTTTCATTCTTTAGATCTGTTTTGTTATTTCTTGGCCTCCCATATCTTCACTGGCTTCCCTTAGCCCAATTCTAATTTCCAAAGAATTATTTTCATTTTTGAGACTGTCTCCTTTTCTAGTTGGTTAACTTTTTTCATCTTAGTTTTCTCGGTGGTTTTTTAAAAGTTTTTTCTCAATGTTTCTCATTTTATTTCTAAATTCTTTTTTGAGTTCTTCTATAAATTATCTTTGGGCAGGGAGTCATTTCATATTATTCTGGGGTAGAAGCTTTTTTTACTTCAGTGTACTTCTCTGAAGATGAATTCTTTGTCTTCCCTATTCCCATAGTAAATTTCTATGGTGGAGTCTTTCTTCTTTGCAATTCGGTTTTTTTGTTTGTTTGTTTGTTTGTTTTGTTTTGTTTTTAAATAGGAGGTAATAATGTAAGCACCTCTAATTGTGGGGTGGGGGGATGGTGCCTCTAGCTTCACTTCAACTTTCCCCTCTGGCCAGAAACTCCAAACCAAAAGCTCCCTCTCCTGCAAGTACTCACACTTAGCAGTGTCCCTGCTTTCATCAGGTGTTGGTTTCTTCTCCCCTAGCAGCTTCTCTACTTCTGTGCAGCACAGCTGGTCCTGATGTTCCTAATCAGCTGAGATTCCCTCAGTCTTCCCAGATTCATACCCCTGACTCCTCAAGTTGTCCTGGAGGTGTTTCTGTGCTTCCTGCTGAGGCTCCAGGCACACCTAGCTAGCCCCAGCCTCCCCACTTGGTGTTTAGGTGGAGCTAGCCTGGAGGTGTTTGCACTTCACATGGATTAATCCCTGACCTGGGGTCTTCAGGTTTTCTTGGATTTTATCAAGATGACCCCTGTTCTGCCCCAAGTTTTCTTGATTTTTCGCCATTATATGTTTGCCCTGAAGTACAAATTTTTTCTGTTTGTGAGGGAAACCTGGAGAGCTTGAAATTTATCAACCTACTTCACCATCTTCACAGAATCCTCATGAGAAAACAAGTTTATAATGAAAAAGGTTTACTGGAACCTTGATAAACTAGTTCCAAACTGGACAATTGTGTGAGTAGAAGACCAAGAAAAGAACTCAAAAATGGTAAGAGATTTAAATTTTCTGTACAGGTTTTATGTAACATACTCTGCTTGTAAATTTTTTGTCTAGTTTTAAAGGAAAACAAGATACTGAATATAATGATTTCAATTGAGAATAATGCAACTGGGGAGGATTCTGGGAAGAGGGTGGAGAAGACTGATAAATTTCAAGCTCTCCAGATTTCCAACACAAATAAAACAAATTTGTACTTCAGGGCAACATAGACTGGTGAAAAATCAAGAAGACTTGGTGCGGAAGATCTGAAGAAATATCTGAGGTGGAAGAGACCTGTGTGAAGTGCAATGTGAGATGCAAACACCTCCAGGCTAGTTCCTTAGAAACACTAAGTGGGGAGCCCTGGGTAAGTGGCTGAAGCCTCAGCAGGAATCACAGAAACTCACCTCTTAGGCTATTTGTGGATTTGGAGGTTTGAGTCCAGGACAACAGAAAAAATCTCGGCTGATTATGTCAGCCAGGCTCAGGTGTGCTGCAGAGATGAGGCCTTGGGTAAAAAGGAACAAGCACATCCTTGAGTGCAGAAGCAGCAGAGCAGGGATGTTGCTGGCTGTGGACACTTGCAAAAAGGTGGAGCTCTTGGTTTGGGGTTCCCAGTGAGAAGGGAAAGCTGGGGTGAAGTCAAAGGCACAATATCCCTACCCCACAATTAGAGGTGCTAATACTTCTTATTTTTAAAAAATGAACTTGACAAAGAAGAAAGAAGTCCACCATAGAAACATACTATGGGAACAAGGAAGACCAGAGTTTATCTTCAGAGGAGGACACTGAATTTAAAAAAACTCTACCTCAAAGAGTAATGTGAAATGGCTCCATTCCCAAAGAAAATTTATAGAAGAATTCAAAAAAGAATTTAAAAATCAAATGAGAGACAATGAAGAAAAACTTCAAAAAAAAACTAACAAAGAAAAACAAGATTATGAAAAAAAAAGTTAACCAACTAGAAAAGGAGATATAAAATTTCAAAGAGAAAAATAACTTTTTTGAAAATTAAAATTAGACAAAGGGGAGTCAATGAAGGTATGAGGGACCCAGAAATAACAAAATAAAGAATGAAAAAAATAGAATAGGAAGTGAACCATATTTTAAGAAAAAATGACAGAGCTGGAGAACAAATCAAGAAGAGAAAATATAAGAATAATTGGACTGCCTAAAAGTTGTGACCAAAAAAAGGTCACAACTTTGACACAATAATTCAAGAAATAATACAAGAAAATTGTCTTGGAATCATGGAACATGAAGGAAAAAGTAGAAATAGAAAAAAAAAATACATAGATCACCACCTCAAAGCGATCCTTTGTGGAAAACATATAGAAACATTATTGGCAAATTTCAAAAACCCCAGATCAAAGAGAAAATTTTGCAAGAAACAAGAAAAAACAATTCAAATATGCTGGAGCTTCAATTAGAATTGTACAGGACTTATCAGCAGCCAAGAAAAGACCATAGGTCTAGAAATCATATCTACCAACAACCAAAAGAACTAGGCCTGCAGCCAAAACTATCTATAATATTGGACAAGAAAAAAATGAACATTCAATGAACTTGCAGATTTTCAGGAATTTCTATCAAACCAAACCTAAACTTAATAAAAAAGTTATCATATAAGAGACAATATCAAAGATCAATTTCAAAGAACTCAACATTTGACAAATTGATTGTTTTCTTTTTTTACATGGGAAATGAATACCATATATCTAAGATTGTCATCAACAATAGGGCAACTCAAAAGAAAGATTGGGGCAAAGTTAAGGTAAAAATTGTAGTCATGTTATATGAACGTGGTGCAGAGAAAGAATAGGCACAAAGGCATTAGAATGGGGAGAAAGGCTCATTGTTCTGAAAACCTACTCACAACAGGAATAGATTAAATAAGTAATACTACATATATACCATGAATGTTTATACTCCCCTCCAAAATCTATAAAGAAATGAGGGGGGAGGGATGGGCAGACCTGGAAGCAAAGAATGTGGGAAGAAGACAAGGGAGGAGTCTATGGGTGGGGGGAGGTTAAGTAACACTAAGGCAAGTTAGGAGCAGAATCAAAACAAAGCGTCAGCTAGGATAGAAAAGATATATGTGGGGATATGTGTGTGTGTGTGTATATAAATATATCCTTTCTTAACTATAGCCTGTTTGATAGGGGAATGAAAAGGGGGGAAAGAATAAAGTAAAAAAAGGTGAACAGCAGAGAAGAAAAGAATAATTTACAAAGAAGTGAAGAAAAGATAGACATGAATATAATTTCTTCTGCTATTTTCTTTTTTTTGGTAATTTGTTATTATATATTTTGAATCCTTGTTCTGCTGTGCTCATGACAATGTTCTCTATTGTTTTGTTTTATTATGTTTTGTATTTCTTTTTTGTTTTTCTTTTTTCTTATTCTTTTTTAAAATAAAATAATTTTTTTAAGAAAAGAGAATGCAACTCTGGGCATTCTCAATGAAACAAAGACTATCTTTATTCAGCCTTTCCAAACTCTATTAGGAAGCTTTAAAGGACAGCCATATTGTATCCATAGGAATGAGGCAATGGAATGATTTTTGCTCAAAAAAAACTTTTGCTACAAATGCTTTGGTTAAGATTCAATGCAGTTCATATTCTTTCATGGCAAAAGTGTATTGAAATTGTTTCTACTAGGCCTGTATCCCAAAGAGATCTTAAAGGAGGGAAAGGGACCCACATGTAGCAGCCCTTTTTGTAGTGGCTAGAAACTGGAAACTGAATGGATGCCCATCAATTGGAGAATGGCTGAATAAATTATGGTATATGAATATCATGGAATATTACTATTGTAAGAAATGACCAACAGGATGATTTCAGAGTGGCCTGGAGAGACTTGCATAAACTGAATCTGAATGAAATCAGTAGAACCAGGAGATCATTGTATACGGAAACAACAAGACTATATGATGATCAATTCTGAAGGATATGGTTCTCTTCAACAATGAGATGTTTCAAACCGGTTCCAGTTGTTCAGTGATGAAGAAAGCCATATAAACCCAGAGAGAGGCCTGTGGGATCTGAGTGTGAACCACAACATAGTATTTTCACACTCTCTGCTGATGTTTGCTTGCATTTTGTTTTCCTTCTCAGATTTTTTTTCTTGTAGATCTGATTTTTCTTGTAAAGCAAAATAACTATATAAATATGTATACATATATTTGATTTGTCATGTATTTTTAACATAATTAACATGTATTTGATTACCTGCCATCTAGGGGAGGGGGTGGGGGGAAGGAGGGAAAAATTTGTAACAGAAGGCTTTGCAAGGGTCAGTGTTGATAAATTACCTATGCATATGTTTTGCAAATAAAAAGCTTTAAAAAAAATAAAATTTAAAAAAATGTATTGCAAACAGAATCAAGGGAAAAACATGGAATTCCAAAATACATTGACATGCTGGTATGAAATAAGAATTAGGTATTCCAAAATAAAATGAAGACATTTGACCCTAACCCTAATCTTAACACTAACCTTAATTGCCTTAGGCTCTGACTCTTCCCTGATGCTAACTCTCCTATTCAGATCCTTAAACTAACCTTGATTCTAAATCCTTACCCTAATACTCCAATTCTAACCCTAAATCTAAAAATATATATGATCCTAAATAACACAGATTGAGACCCTAAATGAGTTTCCAAGTGCCTCTCCAATTTTAACCCTAATCCTCTGCCTGCACCTCCTACTCTCCCTCTCCCTCTGGTTTAGACCCTAACCCCCCTAGACCCTAATCCTAAAACTATGCCTAATCCTAATTGTACTCCACCTCCAACAAAGATTCTAATCCTTTTAACTCTAATGCTAAATCTTATGCTAAAATCTGTGTGAGCCAAATCAAATAATCAAGGAGATTTCTCAAGGTGAAAGCAGAAAGCAATTTTTCTCAGGAGAAAGGGTGTCTCCCTCCTAATAAGCAGTCAGGCAAGGAGAGGCTAGTTACAGAAGGAGAACATCAAATTTTATACCCCTAACTCAGAGATCTCTACCCACCACTGTCCTGCAATCCCAGTGACTGGGAGGCAGGCTCACAATCTAAAATGGGGAGAACTATCCCAGATACAGAGATCAGGAAACAGAAATTAACCAGTACAAAATCACAAAAGTATTCATAACCTTATTTGGTATAACTCCTGCTGACATGGCAAAATCTCACAATAGCACTTGGAGTTCCAGTTTCCCATTAAGTAAAATGATTTTTTGGTAAATGAAACTGAGGCCTACAATTTGAACAAATTTATCCTAGTGACTGAGAAGTCTTCACATATCACACTCAAATCTAACTTATTCTACTGTAACCTTTCAACTCTTACCCTAAACCTACCCTTGAACTTATTTGCCACAAATTCTGATTTCACCTCAATCTCTAAAACTAAATGTTTTTTCTATTCAACCTCAGGCTCAAATTCTAAACCTCATACCCTAACCCTAAACCTAAACCTAAAATCTAACTCTAATACTATTTAACTCTTCAACTAAACCTAAACCAAACCCAGAGGCTCTTTTTGGATTAGGAATAGGGTCAATGTTAGAGTTTTAGGAGTAGGTTAGGAAGATTAGATTCCAGGAAGGTTGAGATGGAGTTAGGATTAGGGTTAGCATTAAAGGTTGTGTTTACTGTAGGGTTAAAGTTCAAGTGTTAAGATAGAGTTAGAGTGGGAGAATTAATGACAGAGGTAAAGTTAGAGAGATTTTGTTTTGGCTTTATGTGATTTAGGTTTAGGGTTAAAGTTAGAGATAAGGTTACAGTCAGTAAGCATTTAAGGGTTAAAGTTAGGGTTAGAATTGTTAGGATTAGGGTTAGAGTTGGGAGTCCGGTGGCATTTAGATTTAATGCTAGGGTTAAAGTTGGAGTGTTAAGGTAGTTTTGGAATTATAATTTATGTTATTTAGCATTATCATTAGTTTAGGACAGTTAGTCTCAGATGCATAGTCAGAGTCTAAGGCAATTAGTGTTAGGGTTAGGTTAGGAGGATTAGGTCTGAGTCAATGAGTGAGATGAAGTAGGAGGCACAGGCAGCTGTTTATACTTAGTATTGGAAAGGTTGTGGGATGTTAATTTGGGTCTGAATCAGAGTCAGTCAGGATCAGTTTTAGATTTAGTTTTAGGGTTAGAGTTTATGGGTCTTAAGGTTAGAGGTATAGTTAGATTTAGGATTAGGACTAAGGTTATGGTTAGAGTCAGAGGTACATTTATGGTTACAGTTTATTGAGAGGCTGGAGGCATGGAACTGGGAGGTGGGAGTTTTAGGGTTAGGGTTAGGGTTAGGGTTAGGGTTACGTAACAGGTTTAGAGTTAGAGTAGAGAAACCTTTAAAATTAGAATTAGAGTTAGGTCAGGAGTTGGGAGGCAGGCACTGGGAGATATTTAGGGTTAATATTAAGAGTCAGGAGGAGCATTTAGGGTTAGGGTTAGTGTTAGAATGTGCATTGAAAATCAGGGTTAGTTAGCAAAGCAAAAGTTAGGAGACAGGAGGTTAGGGTTAGAATTGGAGTGTTGAGGTAATTTTAGAGTTATAGTTTAGGGCCAAGCTTAGTTTTAGTGTTAAAGGAGGAAAGTTAGAGTCAGGTAGAGTCAGAGCTAAAAATTATATTATAAAGCATCAATAATGAACACTATTTGGTACCGGCTAAAAAATAAAGTGATGAATCAGTGGTACATTAAGTTCACAAGACACAATGATTATAGTAATCTACTGTTCAGTAAACTCAAAAACACCAGTTTCTCATTATTTGAGAAATGTTGCAGTGCAAAGTAGAAAATAGTATTGCAGAAATTAGGCATAGACAAACATTTCACACCTTATGCCAAGATAAAGTTGAAATGGGTTCATGATTTAGATATAAAATTGATACTATAAGACATATAATTGACACCATATGAGAATAAGGGATAGTTTACCTGCCAGATCTTTGGAGAAGGGAGAAATTCATGACTAAACAAAAGATAGAGAACATAATGAATTCCAAAATGAGTAATTTTTTTCTTTTTAAGAATTTTAATAGCATTTTATTTTTCCAGGTACATGTAAAGATAGTTTTCAACATACAATTTTGTAAAATTTTGTGTTCTAGATTTTTCTCCCTCCCTCTCTTATCTTCCCTCTTCCCAAGAGAGCAAGCAATCTGATATAGGTTTGTCCAATGTTCTGTCCTTTTTAACATATTTCCATATTTGTCATGTTGTATAAGAAAAATCAAGCATAAAAAAGAAACAAACGAATAAAAAGGTGAAAATACTATGCTTAAATTCATGTTCAGTCTCCATAGTTCTCTTTCTAGATGTTATTGGCATTTTCCATCCCAAATCTATTGGAATTACCTTTAATCACTGCATTGTTAAAAAAAAAAAAGCCAAATTAGATAGAAACAAAAAAAAGTGAAAAAGAAGAAACAAGCAAGCAAACAAGACCAACAAAAGTTGAAAATACTATGTTGTGATTCAATCCCCAAAGTTCTTTTTTTGGATACTGATAGCTGTGTCATAAATCTATTGGACTAGCCTGAATCACCTCATTGTTGAAAAGAGCCAAGTCTACCACACTTGATCATCACATAATCTTGTTGTTGCTGTGTACAATGTTCTCTTAGTTCTACTCCCTTCACTTAGTCTCAGTTCATGTGAGTCTTTCCAGGTCTTTTCAAAATCAGCCCATGGATCATTTCTTATAGAACAATGAATTCCATAAGATTCATATACCACAAATTATTCAGCCATTCCTCGACTTGATGGGCATCCACTTAGTTTCCAGTTCCTTATCACTACAAAAAGACTTACTACAAAATTTTTGCCATGTGGATTCTTTTCTCTTTTTATGATCTCTCTGACAGACCCAGCAGAGACACTGCTGGATTAAAGGGCATGCACAATTTGATACCACTTTGGGCATAGATCCAAATTGCTCTCCAGATTGGTTGGATCAATTCACAATTCTGTCCACAATGTACTGGTGTCTCAGTTTTTCCACATCCTCTCCAATATTTATCATTACCGTTTCCTGTCATCTTAACCAATCTGAGAGGTTTGAAGAGTTCTTAACTTGCATTTTCAAATCAATAATGATTTAGAGCATTTTTCATGACTAGAGATGGCTTTAATTTCTTTCCTGAAAATTGTCTGTTCATATTCTTTGACTATTCATCAATTGGAAAATGACTTGAATTCTTATAAATTTGAATCAATTCTCTATATATTTTAGAAATAAGGCCTTGTATGTAAAATTTTTTCCTCATATTTCCCTTCTTCCCTTATTAAAAAAAATTATCTTGGTTTTATTTGTACAAAAACTTTTTAAGTAAATATAATCAAAATTCTCCATATTGCATTCCATAATTTTCTCTTGTTCTTCTTTGGCCATAAATCCCTCCTTTCTTCACAGATTTGAGAAGTAGACTATCCTTTGTTCTTCTAATCTACTTATAATATCACCCTTTATGGCTAAATCATTTCAATTATTTTGTTATATTTCATACTAAATAAAAATAAAAATAGCATGCATTTCACAGAAGGAATGGTTCTAAACACTGGCATCACTCTAATTATTAGCTATTATAAATGCTAATTTTAAGTACTGAAGTCCATGCTGACAAACGTCAATAAATATTACAATCCATGAATTGTAAATGGTAAACACAGATAATAGTAAGATATGTTTGTGTGTACATATATACACACGTGTGTGTGTGTATGTATGTAAGTTTGTTTGTGGAATGCCAGAGAAATAGACATAGGGACAGATAGCTGCCCATTAAATCAGTAAGACCTAGGTTCAAGTCCTGTCCCTGCTGCAAATAACAGTGTGACTATAAGCAAATCTCTTAACTACTTAGTTTCCCAGGCAAACTTCTAAGACTAAGTTGGAAAGGTGCAACCTACATTGGTAGAGGGAGTTTCCTCATATAGTAGTTCTCAATCTCAATGAAATCAATGGCTCAGCTCTAATTATGTATGTTGACAACACAGAGAGACATATACATAAATCATGATAACAAAACATAAGTTTTAAGGAAAATATAACCTTGAGTATCCATAAGGTTCTACTCTGGGCTGCTTTCTCTTTGTTTTCTACACTCCTGCTCAAGTATATCTCTTCAAGAGTCCATCAATCAATTAATTACTACTATATACAAGGCATTGTGCTAAGTCCTAGGAATTCAAAATGAGACATGCTTTCAAGAATCTAATAATCTAATGAGGAGACAAAATGAAAATAAACATACAAAACAAGATATAGACAGGATAAGTAATAAATAATTAACAGAGGGATGGCACACAAAAATAAGAAGTGTTGGGAAGACTTCTAGGAAAAAAATGAGATTTTAATTAGAATTTTTAAAAAAATTAGGGAGGTCAGTAGTTGGAGTGAAAAAGAAATAACATTCCAGACATTTGGGGATAACCAAAGAAAATGTCTGGAGATGGAGTGTTTTGTTTGTGGAGCAGTAAAAGGACAGTGTCACTGGATCAAAGAATACATGTCAGGGAGTAAGCTATAAGAAGACTGGAAAAATTTAAGAGGGACTTAGGTTATGGAAGTTTAATGATCTATATGTAACTATCAAGCTATAGATACATATAGACGTGTAGCAAGAGATACATACATAAAGACACATTAAAGACACACATATACATACATACACACATGCATACATAATTATTAACCTTAATTCTGTATCAATAACAGATTTCCATTCTGTCTCCTAGGCATATCAAACTCAATATGCTCAATATGGAATTCATTATCTTTCCTAAAACTCACCCCTCCTCAAAACTTCCCAATTGCTGTTGAAGGTCTTTCCACTCAACCATGTTCATTAACTGAATCATTTTTTTCTCCTAATTCTACCTCACCTGACATATCTAATATATCTCATTATATGATATCTCATTGTATTTCTTACATCTATCTCTTCTTCTCTACTTCCACAACCACTATCCTATTTCATTTTTTTTTTTTTTAGGATACCACAATAACATACTAAGCATACCCCTTGTTTTGAGTTTCTTCCCTTCCTTTCCAATCTATTCTCCATACAAATGCCCAGGACAAAAACCCTTATTGAAGGTTTTTTATTTGGGGTTTGGCTTTTTTTTTCCTGCTGAAAGTAAATGTCCTTGGTCAGGATTTCAGCTGAGACCTAGGGACTGATGATGTCTGGCTGCCTTTTTAACTGTTTCTGCAGAGTGCTACAAGAGTTAGGTTTCCCACTTTTAAATTTTCACCAAAGCTATCCCTAACTGGGGGCAAGTCCAGTATCTTTGCCAATCCTCAATTGAGTGGCTTTAACCTTTTCATATACAAATGAGACAGTCAGAGGCTGAAAGCTATATAATTTGAGCAAGTGGATTGAGGAATACAATTGATCATCCAACACCTCCTTCCCCCTCCTAGACACACAAATGTACCATCTCATGACCATATTATACTAGATTTCTTCTAGAAGTGTTATGTGTTCATGTGAATCACTAGATATGTGTAGCAGTCATCTATTTTGAGAAGCCTTAGAAGATCCTCAAACACATCTTAGATCCAGGCCTATGGCTAACAGTTGACCTCTTGCTAATAATCTTTTTGTAGCAAAGCTTTACTGGCCAGTCTTTTTTCAGTGAGCTCTTCCTGACAGCACCTGTGTATCTACATTTTTATTCCTTGGAGGACAAACAATTACTTCAAACTGTATAGTTTCAACTTTCTTCTATTCTGGAAAAGTCACATACCTGTTGCTTAGCTCCAAGTGTACAGTTATCATTCTTCATTTTTCCTTATGTCCCATTCTTTAAAACTCTTTTAAACTTCCTGTCAGACGTCAGGATTTCCCTTTGGTCTCTAAATCCTTTCTCCTCCCCCCCGAAATTTCATTTTTTTATTTTTTTCAGGAGTTGCACTTTGAATGAATGATATTTTTATTAAGTGCTTACTATACACATTGTGGTAGGTGCATTCAAATAGAAAAGGAAGACAGTGCCTACTCTCAAAGATCTATCTAATAGGGAGAGACAATACATAAAAGATGTTTCAACTACAGGCAAAATGGAATGGCTACATGATTCTTAAGGAGCATCTGTAAAGCAAATGGCAATACATTTTCTTTATATTATTTCCTTGGATAAAATAATATTCTTTATGATTTCAAACCATTTCACAATGCTAATGCCTGATGGATAGAACTTTCTTTTCTGGACTTTTAGTAGTTGAGACTTCTGGGGCTGCTGCACTAAAAAAGTAATGGCCAGGAGAAATCTACATAAAAACTGATTATGCAATGAGGAGTTTGGAGGCTGGTAGTCTGAGGAAGGAGGTAGTGATAATTCTGGGACTTCTTGAAACACTTATGAAAACTTGGTTTTCATGTCTTTTATGGAATTGATGTATCTCATTTTGTTTTGTACCTATTTGTGTCAGTTTTGTGACACAAATTTATATTTGTTTATATAAAAAAATTTACATGAAAATGTAAGGCTCATGAGGACAGAAGTTCCCTTTAATTACTTAAATTTAGTCTTCTTTAATTAAATTGGGCATCTTCTCATTTTGCTGTTCTGTGCCATCACAAAAGAGCTGCTCTAAATATTTTGATATATGTAGATCCTTCTTCCTTTTTGTGATTTCTTTGGGATACAGACCTACTGGTACTGCTGTATGTAGTTTGGTTGTCCTTTTGGCATAATTCAAATTGCTCTCCAGAATGGTTGGATCAAATTCAACAATCGCCCTGAAGAGATCCCAAAATGAAAACTCCTGAGAATATTATAACCAAATTCTGGAACTTCCATGTCAAGAAGAAAATACAGCAAGCAACCAGAAAGAAACAATTCAAGGAGAATGGTTGAATTTGTTCATAACTCCAACAATGCATTATTAGTGTTTCAACTTTCCCACATTTTCTCCAATATTCATCATTTTCCTTTTCTGTCATATTAGTCAATCTGATAAGTGTGAGATGAGCTCTGAGAGTTGTTTTAATTTTTCATTTCTACAGTCAATAGGTTTTATAAATTTTCCACACAATTATAGATAGCATTAATTTCTTCAATTGAAAACCGCCTGTTCATATCTTTTGATCATTTCTCAATTGGGCAAACTCAGTTCTCTATATATTTGAGAAAAGAGACCTTTATTGGAAACATTGGCTGTAAAGATTGTTTTCCATTTTTCTGCTTTCCTTATAATCTTGATTACATTAGCTATGCACAACCTTTTAAATTTAATGTAATCAAAATTATCCATTTTGCATGTCATAGTGTTCTCTATCTCTTGTGTGGTCATTTGCTTTTGAAATCATCTTTTATGTCTATATAATATACATATTTTGACTTTATCTTAGTTTATGGTGTGAAATGTTGGGCTATGCCTACTTTCTGCAGTGCTGTTTTCCAGTTTTTCTAGTAGCTTTTATCAAAAAAAAGACTTCTTATCCCAGAAGCTGAAACCTCTGATCTGATTTGAGATCAAATCAAACAGTAAATCACTGTAGTCATTTACTACTGTATCTTGTGCACCTACAATATTCCATTGACCCACCATGCTATTTCTTAGTACCAAATAGTTTTGATGATTTCCACTTTATAATATAGTTTTGGATCTAGTATGGGTACTGCATTTCTTTGCATTTAAGATCTGCTCTAGCTAGGCCACCTTCCTTTTCATTTTTTTTTTTCATCAATTTCCTTGAATTTATTTCTTGACCTTTTTTTCTTCCAGATGAATTTTGTTATTATTTTTTCTAGCTCTATAAAGTATTTTTTTTGGCAATTTGCTGTGGGACTGAAAAAGTAGATTAATTTAGGAAGAATTATCATTTTAATTATATTATCTCAGCCTACCCTTGAGCACTTGATATTCTTCTAATTGTTTGCATCTAACTTTGTATGAAGAGTGTTTTGTAATTCTATTAAATAGTTTCTGGTTTTGTCTTAGTAGGTCAATTCCCAAATATTTTATATCATCTACACTTATTTTAAATGGGATTTCTCTATCTCTTGTTGTTGGGCTTTGTTGGTAACATACAGAATTGCCGATGATTTTGTGGGTTTATTTTATATCCTTCAACTTTACTATTAATTGGTTCATTGTTTCTAGTAGTTTTTTGATTCTCTAGGAGTCTCTGAATATACCATTATATAGTCAGCAAAGAGTGGTAGTTTTGTTTCCTCATTTCCTACCCTAATTCCTTCAATTTCTTTTTCCTCTCTTTTTGTTAAAGCTAACATTTCTAATATAATAACGAATAAGAGTAGTGATAATGGGCAACCTTGTTTTACTCCTGGTCTTATTCTAGCTTATCCCCATTACATATAATGCTTGCTGATGGTTTCAGATAGATACTACTGATCATTTTAAGGAAAACTCCATTTATTCCTGTGCTATCTTGTGTTTTTTTAGAACTGGGTTTTTGTCAAATGCTTTTTCTGCTTCTATTGAGATAATCATATAGTTTCTATTAGTTTGGTTATTGATGTGGTCAATTATGCAGATAGTTCCTGATATTGAATCAGCCTTGCATTCCATTTAGTCATAGTATTTTGTTGTGATGATAAGTTGTGTAATGTCTTTGCTAATATTTAATTTATGATTTTTGCATCAATGTTCATCAGGAAAATTGGTCTATAATTTTCTTTCTGGTCATAAAAGAAATTTGGTAGGACTCCTTTCTCTATTTTCTCAAATAGTTTATATAGTATTGGAATTAATTGTTTTTTAAATATTTAGTAAAATTCACTTGTAAATCCATCTGGTCCTAGAGAATTTTTTAGGGAGTTCATTAATAGCTTGTTCAATTTCTTTTTCTAAAATGGGTTATGCCCATTTTAGTAAGTATTTTATTCCCTCATCTGTTTATCTGGGCAGTTTATATTTTTGTAAGTATTCATCCATTTCACTTAGATTGTCAAACTTCTTGGCAAACAATTGGGCAAAATAGCCCCAAAATATTACTTTAATGTCCTCTTCATTGGAAGAAAGTTCACTCTTTTCATTTTTGATATTGATAATTTAGTTTTCTTTTTTCCTTTTTCTAATCAAATTAACTATTTTGTTGATTTTTTCATAAAATCAACTATTAATTACTTCAATATTTTTCTTACTTTCAATTTTATTAATGTCTCCTTTGATTTTCAGAATTTCTAATTTGGCATTTCATTGGGGTTTTTTAATTTGTTCCTTTTCTAGCTTTTTTAGTTGCATTCATTGATCTGCATTTTCTTTATGGTATTCATGTAAGCATCTCTAGATATAAAATTTCCCCTAAGAATTGCTTTGGCTGCATCTCATAAGTTTTGATAAATTGTCTCATTATTGTTATTATCTTGGATGAAATTTTGATTGTTTCTATGATTTGTTGGTCCACTCATACTTTAGAATTAGATTAGTTTCCAATTAATTTTTGATGTATTTTTCCCTAGACTTTTATTGCATGTAGTTTTTATTACATCATGATCTGAAAAGGATGCATTTACTATTTCTGCCTTTCTGCATTTGATTGGGAGATTTTCATGCCTACATGATCTTTTGTGTAGGTGTCATTACCATTGAGAAAAAGGTATATTCCTTTCTATCCCCATTCAATTTTGTCCAAAGATCTACCATACCTAACTTTTCTAAAATTCTATTTACCTCTCTAACTTCTTTCTTATTTATTTTGTGATTAGATTTGTCTAGTTCTGATAGAAGGAGGTTGAGACCTAGTATAGTTTTGCTATCTATTTCTCTTGCAACTCACTTAACTTCTCTAAGAATTGGAATACATACATACCACTTGGGGTATATATGTTTAGTATTGATATTACTTCATTATCTATGGCATCCTTTGGCAAGATGTAGTTTCCTTCCTTATCTCTTTCAATTTGATCTATTTTTTGCCTTTGGTTGGTGTGAGATCAAGATCACTACTCTTTTTTTTTAACTTCAGTTGAAGCATAATATATTCTGGGGTTCAGCCTTTTACCTTTATTCTGTATTTATCTTTTTGCTTCAAATATGTTTCTTGTAAACAACATATTTTAGGATTCTGACTTGTAGTTCACTCTGCTTTCCATTTCTGTTTTATGGGAGAGTTCATCCCATTCACATTCACTGTTAAAATCACTATTTCTGTATTTTCCACCATCCTATTTTTCCCAAATTATACTTTTCTCTCTCCTTTCACCCTTTCCCCCCCACCAGTGATTTGTTTCTGACCACCACCTTCCTCAATCTGTCCTCCCTTTTGTTCAGCTCCTCTTTTAAAAATCTTTTCCCCCCTCTACTCCTGTCCTTTTCTTACTTTTTCCCCCTTCTACTTCCCTACAAGATAAGATAAATTTCTATACCAAACTAAGTATGTATATTATTCCCTCTTTGAACTAAATCCAATGAAATTAATGTGAAAACAATGCTCTTCCTGCTCCCTTCTTTCCTGATCCTTTGCGACTCTTCATGTGATATAAATTACCCTATTTTATTTTCCCTTTCTTCTTCTTCCACTAAAATATTTTTCCCACCCCTAATTTATTTTTATATCATCACATTAAAGTGAACTTATACCTAAGTCTTCTAAGAATGCCCCCTTTAACTGCCCTGACAAAGATCCAATTCTCAAGAGTTACAGATATTATCTTCCCATGTATGCAAACAATTTAGCCTTTAAAAACATAGTGGGTTTTTTTTTTAAATTTTCTTTCCTTTTTATCTTTTTATACTTCATTTTAGCCTTGTATTTGAAGAAGCTCTGGTCTTTTCATTGGAAATTACTGGAAATCCCATTTCACTAAATGTCCATCTTTTCTCCTGAAAGATAATGCTAATTTTGCTGGGTAGTTGATTTTTGGTTGTAGTGCAAGTTCCTTTGCTTTCCAGAATATCATATTTAAGGGCCTCCAATCCTTTAATGTGGAAACTCCTAGGTTTGGGGTAATCCTGATAATGGATCCTCTATGTTTGAATTGTTTCTGGCTGCTTGCAGTACTTTCTCCTTGATCTGATAACTCTGGAATTTAGTTATAATATTCTTTGAAGTTTTCTTTTTCTTTCTTTCTTTCTTTTTTGTAGTTTGAGTGGTTATTTAACACAAATAAAATGTGCAAAGCTTTTTACTCATTTTCTTCATTCCTCAGTCTAGCATTTGGATTGGTGATCTTGATGGCTAGCTGGGCTGCTCTCTCAACAATGACTTTCCAATTCTTAGAGAAAATATTGTGAGCAATCTCAGCACGGTAAGATTTGTTGCACATCAGAAGTACTTCCAGCTCTTTGACATTATGTACCAAAAACTTCCTGAATCCACTTGGCAGCATATGTTTTGTCTTCTTATTGCTTCCATAATCAATATTGGGCATCAAGATCTGGCCCTTGAATTGTCTTTGCACTCTGTTGTCAATGCTTCTTAGTTTACGCCAGTTTCTCTTGATCTTGACATATCTGTTGGACTGGTGCCAGATGAATTTTTTCGTCCTCTTCTTGACAATCTTAGGCTTCACAAGGGGTCAAAGGGCAGGCATGGTGCCTGAAAAACAAAAGCTACTCCATTATGGGGTAGCAGTTGGAGAGGCAGGACCCCACATACACACACCTGGCTGGGCCACTTGTGGCAGATTATCTTCTGCTCACCAGCCACTCTTCCAGCTAAAAGCTGAATGGGTATTCCTCTGCAGGCCTCATTCTCCCTCCTGTAGCTGAAGCTGGAAGAGCACAGGGAGCTCTCCAGATGCCATCCGAGGAGGTCTGGAGTTTTCAATTGCGGGGGGAGAGGAGGTCTCTTTCAGGAGGTGATAGGTGAATTCTTTCAATGACTGTTTTACCCTCTGTTTCTAGGATCTCAGGGCAGTTTTCCTTGATTTCTTTTTTGTTTGTTTTTTGTTTTTGTTTTTTTTAATCTTTTTATTTTTGATGATTTCTTGAAAGATGCTGTCCAACATTTTTTTTTTTTATCATGGTTTTCAGGCAGTCCAATAATTCTTAGATTGTCTCTCCTAGGGAGAACTCAGGTAATGTCCTGTCTATTCTTGGCCATTTAGGCTCCACCCTCTTTTTTTCTTTTTTTAAATATAATTTGCTAAGGACTTTCCTATCCCATTGCTTCTCCCCCAACCCCATAAAACCAGTTTCTAGGTTTACTTACTAGCTCAATAGTTGCTTTGTTTGTTTGTTTCACTTTCAGTCTTATTAATCTCACTTTTGATTTTCAAGATTCCCAATTTGGTGCTCAATTGGGGATTTTTAATTTGTTGCTTTCTTGGTTGCATGCCCAATTTGATGATTTTTTTTTTCAATTTTGTTGATGTAAGAATTTAAAGAAATGAATTTTCTCCTAAGTATTGCAATCCATAAATTTTGGTGTTCTGTCTCATTATCAATGAAATTATTCATTGTTTCTATGATTTGTTCTTTAACCAATTTATTCTTTAGAGAAAAATACCCTATTTAATTTCTAATTAATTTTCTATTCATTTCTAATTAGTTTCTAATTAATTTTTAATCTTTCTTTCCACTGCCTTTTGTTGAATGCAATTTTTATTGTATAATGATCTCAAAGGAATAATATTTCTGCCTTTTTATATTTGATTTTGAGGTTTTTTGACCACATTGCAAGGGCTATTTGTGAAGGATTATGTTCTGCAAAATCCTTTTGTGTAAGAATATTACAAGATATCCTTCATTCCATTAGATGCAATTGAGCTCTTTTTAAAAGCTTTCCAATCGTGTTTGGAAAGGTTGCAAAAGGTGATCTATTGTCAAATTCACAAGGTCCAAAGTTGTCTAATTATCAAATGAAAGCATTGCCATTTACTACTTCACTTTGCATTAAAGTTAGGCAAAATTATTATAAGCAGAGTATGTTTTCATAGGAATAAATGCACTTGCACAGAAAGGTAAAACCTCTTGCAATTTTTGAAAATACTTCTTGAAATTCTTAGATTCTCACCATTGTCTATATTAGATTAAGTATAGGAAGGTTCTAGAGATATTTTGTTGTAAATTGGTTTTCTCTTTCAAGAAAGGTTTTGTCAAAGAAAATGCATTCTTCCAGTACAGGGAAAGAGAAAATTCTTAATTGCATCTGTCAATATGGGAAAAGTCAGTCTCTGGCAACTGCACTCAATCCATTGAATACAACCAATTCCTGCACTAATATCTTCCATTCCATACTCTGATTTTTCTCCTGAGAAAGCAGTTCTTTTCATTGCACGATGAGACTGGCATTGATTAACCAGCACAAATAGATAATGTAATAAAATCCACTGGTTATGCCTAATACCTTTCTTTTTCACTTTATTTTAAAAGACCAAATTCTTTTTTATGACTTTCACATCACGGTACATGGATTTCAATGTCTTTTCTTTGATTCTACTTGGATATGCTTTTGGGTGAAAGAATATGTTCTGTATTTAATCCTGAACTATGCCATTCACACCAAAAGTCCTTTTTGTATAAGAACATTCCAAGTGACTGAATACAAGGCTCTTCTTGAAAGATTTCCAACAGTGTTTGAAAAGGCTGCATAAGAACATACATGATTGGATTCATAGAGCCCAAAGTTGCCTTATCCTCAACAGAAGTCATGTCAGTTAAATATCTTTAAAGTTTAGACAAAAGTATTATAACCAGAGTATAAATTATAAATTATATTTTCCTTACCATTCCTTTCTTTAAAATTAGACAAAAGTATTACAAGCAGAGTATATTTCCATAGGAATAAATGCAACTTCACAGAAAGCTAAAACCACTTGCAGTTTTTGAAAGCACTTCTTGAAGTTCTTAGATTCTTACTATGTTCTATATCACATTAAGTATAGGAAGGTTCCAGAGATATTTTTGTTGTAAGTGGGTTTTCTCTTTAAAGAAAGAATGTGTTCTGCCCATGTAAGGAAAGAGAAAAGTCTTTGTTGAGAATCTTAAGGGTTAATATCATGTTGATCTGAGCAAAAGCAGACCTTCTCTAGTTGCAGCTGTGATGCTGTCATAACTTGGCTCAGGATGAAGTGTTTTGCCCTAACCCAGAAAATGATCTCAACAAAGAGATAATGGACTAAAACTACACAGGTCATAACCTTCACACCATTCTTCACACTAATTTGGAAGGTCAAGTCTTTGTCTCTCACTTTCCTGACAATGCACCATATTTATATTTTCCTTTATTGTGCTTTGAAGATGCTTTTCCTGTGGGGGAAAATGTGTTCTTGTTTTCAAGCTGAACCCATGGCATTTATAGCAAAATCCCATGTCTGAAAGACTTTTCTAAATGCCTCAACATATCTTTCATTCCAATAGATGTAATAGGGGGTCTGTTTCAAAACACTCCAATACTTTTTGAAAAGGTTGACTATGGCTAACTAATGTAAAGGTCATTAGGGTCCATAGCTGCCTTACTTTCTATGGGAATCAATGCAGTTCAATATCCTGCTTTCCTCTTTACAACTTGATCATACTATTTAGTATGAGGAAGAAAGATGTAAACTATACGTTGTTTAATTTTCTTATCTATTTGTGGTGGTGAACAAATGCCAACTCTTTCAGCAATGAAAGGAACTGCTTTTTCAGGAGAAAATTCAGAGGGTGGGAAGGATGGTATTACTGCAAAATTTAGTTTATTTCATTTGATTTCATGCATTTCTATAGATAGAAACTGGTTTTTCTTACATTGACAGGTGCAGTTAAGATTCTGCATTGGCAGAAATTATTTACTTTGGTAGAACTTAACCTGAAAAAGAAAACCTAGTTACAAAAAAAAAAAAAAAAAAAGATCTACTTCAACCTTCCTAATGTTGATGCAATTAAGATAAATGTCCAAATCTAGGAAGTCCAAAAGTATAATCAAAAACTGCAAAATGTTCTAGTTTTTTGTAGTTTCATTTATTTGTAAGGAAACACATTTTACTTGTGATACTTTTGCCCAATTTTAAAGAAAAACAAGATAATGAATTGCAATGAGGAAACCAAATTATCACTCTTTGCAGATGATATGATGGTATACTTAGAGAACTCTAGAGAATCAACTAAAAAACTATTAGAATTAATCCACAACTTTAGCAAAGTTGCAGGATACAGAATAAATCCACATAAATCATCAGCAATCCAACCGCAAGAGATACAAAGAGAAATTCCATTTAAAATAATTGTCAATAGTATAAAATATTTGGAAATATATCTGCCAAGGGAAAGTCAGGATCTTTATGAGCAAAACTACAAAACAATCTCCACACAAATAAAGTCAGATCTAAACAATTGGAAAAATATCAAGTGCTCTTGGACAGGTTGAGCAAATATAATAAAGATGACAATACCACCTAAACTAATTTATATATTTTGTGCTATACCAATCAAACTCCCAAGAAATTATTTTACTGACCTAGAAAAAAATAACAACAAAATTCATTTGAAAAAACAAAAGGTCAAGAATTTCAAGGGAATTAATGAGGAAAAAAGCAAATGAGAGTGGCCTAGCTGTAACAGATCTAAAACTACATTATAAAGCAATGGTCATCATAACCGTTTGGTACTGGCTAAGAAACAAAGTAGTTAATCAATGGAATAGGTTAGGTTCACAGGATAAAAAAGTCAATAACTATAGTAATCTAGTGTTTGATAAACCCAAAGGCCCCAGCTTTGGGGATAAAAACTCACTATTTCACAAAAACTGCTGGGAAAATTAGAAATTAGTATGGAAGAAACTAGGCATTGACCCACACCTAACACCATATATATACCAAGATAAGGTTGAAATGGATTCATGATCTAGACATAAAGAATGATATAAACAAATTAGAAGAATGTAGGATGGTTTACCTCTCAGATCTGTGGAGGAGGAAGAAATTTGTGACCAAAGAAGAACTAGAAGTGATCATTAATCACAAAATAGATAATTTTGACTATATCAAGTTAAAAATTTTTTGTACAAACAAAACTAATGCAGACAAGATTAGAAGGCAAGCAATAAACTGAGCATTTTTACATTCAAAGGTTCTGAAAAAGGCCTCAATTCGAAAATATATAGAGAATTGATTCAAATATATAAGAATTCAAGGCATTCTCCAATTGATACATAGTCAAAAGATATGAACAGACTATTTTCAGATGAAGAAATTAAAATTATTTCTAGTTATATGAAAAGGTGCTCCAAATCTATGACACCACTACACACCTGTCAGATTGGCTAAGATGACAGGAAAAAATAATGATGAATGTTGGAGGGGATGTGGGAAAACTGGGACACTGATACATTGTTGGTAGAACTGTGAACGGATCCAACCACTCTGGAGAGCAATCTGGAACTATGCTCAAAGAGTTATCAAACTGTGCATACCCATTGACTCAGCAGTGTTTCTATTGGGCCTATATCCCAAAGAGATCTTAAAGGAAGGAAAGGGACCCACATGTGCATAAACATTTGTGGCAGCCCTTTTTGTAGTGGCTAAAAACTGGAAACTGAATGGATGCCCATCAATTGGAGAATGGCTGAATAAATTATGGTATATGAATGTCATGGAATATTATTGTTCTGTAAGAAATGACCAGCAGGATGATTTCAGAGAGTCCTGGAGAGACTTGCATGGACTGATGCTGAGTGAAATGAGCAGAACCAGGAGATCATTATACATGGCAACAAGACTATACGATGATCAATTCTGATGGACATGGTTCTCTTCATCAATGATGGGATTCAAACCAGTTCTTATTGTTCAGCAATGAAGATAGTCAAATATACATCCAGAGAGAGGCCTAAGGGAACTGAATGTGGACCACAACACATCATTTTAATGCTTTCTGTGAATATTTGCTTGCACTTTGTTTTCCTTCTTAGGTTGTTTTTTTTTTCTCTTTCTTGATCTGATTTTTCTTGTGCAGTAAGATAACTGTACAGATATGTATACATATATTGGATTTATCATATAATTTAACATACTTAACATGTATTAGATTACCTGCCATCTAGGGGTAGGGGTGGAGAGAAGAAGGGGAAAAATTTGGAACAAAAAAAATTTTGCAAAGGTCAATGTAGAAAAATCACTCATATGTTCTGTAAATAAAAAGCTTTCATTTAAAAAAAAAGAAACATGGTGTAGATCATAGAAGTGGGTCGTTCTATTGCTATTATGATGAGATCAAATACTATTAATTAATTTTTATGCAAGACTCCAATATTTAAAACATTGTATTTGAGGGAATACATGTATATGTATATGTATATGGGGGAAACATTCATGTACAAACACACATATATTCTCTGTAACACCCTTTAAATTTCATATAATCAGATTTTAAAGTTGTTACCATTAAAGTTGTAATGAGACAATGGTCCTTAGGAGGCAATTCTAAACAACAAATTTTTAGCTTTGGGTGGAATGAAAGGAGAGCTGTTACATCTTGGATAACAATGTTACATTTATTTCATTATAATTTATTTTTCATTCATAGAAAGGACAAAGCACAGTCTTAGTCTACTCCATTGAAAAAAATAATTTAAAAAACTAAAAATAAAAATTCAAGCATCACCATTTATCAAATTAACCTATGAATGTCATCTTTCTTGAAATATAAAGAAAGAACATATATGTCTATATCTATATAAAATTTAATTAAGAATATTGTTTGTAAAACAGATAAGACAGTTTGATTAGCAATGATTTAAATATAAGATGCAAATTAAATTGATATAATTTTGTGAAACAATAAAAAACAAAGTTACATGATCATTATGTGAGCTATTGTGAACTGTTAATCTTTACAATAGTTTTTTTTTAATCCCCAAACTCTTTTTTCCCCTTTTATCTTTTACAATCATGCAAAAAGAAAAACAAACAAACCAAAAAGCCAATTTTGCTTCTTACCATTACATATCAGTGTGGGGTAAAGGCTAGCATGTGTTAAGCAAAAGAATTTGTGATTGGTTATACTAAATTGTCCAAAAGCATTGCAAAAAGAAAAGCCAGAGAAATAAAAAAATTAAACTTGTGCAAAAGGATTACAGAGTATTAATTTTTCTTTGATATAAAGATGTTTTTCTCTCCCAACCAATTTTATGTTTTGTGAAATTTACTAATGATCTAAAAATTGCTGATTCTCTCTGTGAGAAATTATCCATTTCACCTATTTTTTTTAAAAAAACTCTAATAACAAATACTTAGAAGCAAATTAATGCAATATTACTATTTTTATAATGAAGACTCTAACATTTACATTTAAATATATAGTACAAAATTATACAATTTAAAGAAAGAGGTGTAAAGTAGTAATAGTTCTAAACTCACTTCTTGTAAATATTTTAATGACTTTTTAATATATCCTAAAAAGATAAATTCTATGTTTAATTAGCTAGCAAGGATATGCTAGTAAAATATGATTCAGAGTTTATTGTTTTTAAAGCAGGAATACTTGAGAAACTTAATTTAATATCACCGAGTTTCTTCCACATTCATACTCAATATTTTGAGCCTACCAAGGTAAAGAAAAGTATACTCTTTTTTTCTTCTCACAATCTATAAAAACTCTTTAACAAAAAGTCTTGATAGACACAGTCAAAACATAAACAGTATTGGCTTTTGTTAGATATCCAAGTTCATTTGTTTTTAAGAAACAAAACCAAAAATATTTTGCTGTGCTCTTTTGGTCCCCTTAGCCTTCTCCCTCTCACCCTGTATTCCATCAAAGTGAGAAATTCTGTTAGAAATCATTTTAAAGAATACTAAAATCTTCCACACCCAAGGTAAATTGCCCAATTTTATACCTTGACTAAAGGAAGGTAATGACTAGTAATAAAGAAGAAAAAGAAGACATGGCATTATTAAATCATTGTAACCTGACTCATTTTTGTATTTCTATTTAATAACAATTATTCATTCCCAGTCTTTTTTTCACATTTTAGAAAAAGATTAAAAGTATTTAGTAAGTAAGAATCAGAATATCACATGAAAATGAAAAGGTTAATAAAAAAAATTTAACTTAAAACAGAATTTTTGAGGCCTAAAATTAAGATTTCAAAAAATAAAGCAATTTGGAAGTAGAATTTATGACCAGTATGACAAAAAAATCTAAATTATCTGTTATTTAGAAAATCATTCTATTTTTTTAAAATTCAAAGGCATTAGACAATTCAAATGTATATACAAAGTTTCAGAATTTTTCATTCTGGGGATTTAAACATTTAAAACAAAATTATTTGCATTTTTTTCATTGAAAAACTTTCATAACTGGACAACTTTCAAAATGTTTCAAATATTCAAGCATGTTCCTAGATATACCTGCAAGATGAAGTGAATGTTTTTGCTTTGACTGTACCTCTAAAAATAAAGCATATGAATGATAGTGGCCATTCTAAAATACATAGTACACAAAACATAGAAGAATACAAATAGACCAAGTTATTCTTACATTTATTACATAAATCAATGTTCCAATCTCTACTATATGTCACAACTTGTCATTAAAGCACCTTTGGATGGTGATTTTACTCTTACTGTACAATCTATATTAGTGGATGTTAACAATTAATTTGCTCTATTGACCAAATCATGCAACTGTCACAAATCAGTTTAAGAGTTTTATAAGGCATATTGTAACAAGTTAAAAATCATTTTGTATACATCCCAAAGAGTATTCATTAGATCAAGGGGTTCTTAGATGTCTCAGTCCTTGAATTTACTGTAACCCAACAGGGTAATTTTTTAAAAGTATAACTGATTTGGATTAGATAGTGCCACAGGAATCAGAAAGAATGGTAGTTCTTAAAGATTTGAGGAGCATTCACAGCTATGCATTGATAGCAGATATCCAGCTACAATCAGAATTCCCAAAAAGCTAGGATGCCAAAGGCAGGCAGCAATAAGCCAAAGAGACTAGGCGAAACTTCAGATGCACCTAAAAAGTAAACATAGTTTGTTATTTGTGATTACTTTACAGGTATCATAATAATTCTATCTACAATGAGGAAAATACTGAATATCCAATGGCTCCTTTAAAACCAACTTTTTACTACTCACAACTAAATTTGTACTAATGCATAATTTCTATAATGCCTGGTCTTGATAGTTCAATGCTTTCTTAACATACATAGAATATGGTTTTACTTAAAATTTTGTAATTAACAAGTGCTATCCTATTCTCTAAGGAATATAAACATAGTTTTTGTTATATTTATAACATTTATAAATAGTTACATTACTATGTAAGGTCTTTATTTGAAGTTTGTGTATACGAACATCTTCTGGAATAATCCACTAAAAGTAGAGACTACAAAGAAGTGCTCCATGCCCAGCCATCCACAGAGATTCTTATAACTAATATACAATGAGCACAAAAATAGACGATGGACATACAAAGAAGAAATAAATGAATAATGTTTTATAGCACCAGTTTTAATCATGTCATTTTTTAATAGAGAAAACATGTCAAGTGGAAAGTGGATATGTGTAACATTTTCAAAATGTACACATGTCCTGACTTGGCTGAAACAGTGAATAAATTTAAGCTTTAAGGTGATGACACTGGTTCTTGGAGTCAAAGAACCTATGATAACATCCAAACACTAACTATTACTGTGACTGTAAAAATCACTTATCATCTGTTGTCTCAATTTTCTAAGCTGTAGAATGACAGGAAAAGTCTATGATCTTTAAGGACCCAATAATCTCTAGAGTTAATTTCTTATGAGATGCATATGTTTTAATTTGATTATGATTATTACACAGAAAAGCAATTTAACTAAAATGGAATATTTGTACAAAAACTGCACTACTTTATCCAAAGAACAGATGGGGTTTAAAATATTATTTAGAATAACACTTGATTTTAACATAATTAACATGTAGTGGATATCCTGCCATCTAGGAGAGGGGTAGGGAATAGGAAGGAAAAATTTGTAACAGAAAGCTTTGCAAGGGTTAATGTTGAAGAATTACCCATACATATGTTTTGCAAATAAAAAATAAAAAATAAAATAAAAATAAAAAAGAATAACACTTGATATTCTAAACAAAATTTTATTCAGATAATTTGTTTAATCAAGTCAACAAGCATTTATTAAACATTTACTAATTGCCAGTCACTGCACTAAGTGCTTGGGATAGAAAGGCAAAAAGTACCTGCTCTCAAAGTGATAGATAACATGAAAACTATAATGTCCTGGATAAATTAGATATCATTTCATAAGGAAAACACTAGCATTCATGAGGAATCAGAAAAGGTTTCTTGCAGAAACTGTGATTTTAGCTGAGATTTGAAGGAATCCAGGGAAGCCAAAAGATGGAAATGAGGAAGGAGAGGATTCCAGACTTAAGGATCAGTCGGTCAAAATACATAGGATGAAGAAATGGATATTTTGTTAAAGGAGTATCTTTTTCAGTATTGCTGAATCACACAATATGAAGTGTAATACTAGTAAAGTAAGAAAAGGTCTCCTATAGGACCTTAAAACTCAAACAGAGGGTTTGGATGAGTCTAAGGGATCACTACTTATGAAATGAAGAGGAGGACCTATGCTTTAGGAAGATCATAATATTGATAGATGAACTGAGGAAGATGGATTGGAATGGGGAAAGATATGAGATATAAAGACCAACTAGAAGAAGGTGCTGTTTCTAAATGTCCTGAAGAGAGATGATGAGGGACTTGCACCTGGTGACAATGTCATAAAAGGAAAGGAAACTCATTTGAGAGACAAAAATTGATACATTCTCTCTGTTTTTAGTAAAACTGTTCAAATTTTTAACAATAATTCTCTATAAATGTTATGATGTTTTCATTCCCTCTCACATTTTATATAATACATTTTGTATAATGCTTTGGCACACATTTCCTTTGATCCTCAAAATTACCCTTCAGGTGTAAGGTAACTATGGCAAGTTATAATTTTTGCAGATTATAAAACTAAGGTGTAGAGAGGCCCTTTGGCATTAATATTGATATAAATCATATTGTTGTTAAATTGAATTACAACTCTTTACACTGTACAATAGTGTATACATATTATATACATTCTTATTTTACTAATGAGAAAATCAAAGCACAGAAAAGTTAAATATTATATCCAAGCTCACACAGCTGACGAGCAAAATTGGGAAAACCTATCACCTGATTATGTCAATTTCCACTCCCTTTTAAAGACATTACAATATTCTGATCTAAAATGCAGTTATCATTCAAGTACTCTTCATCAAACATCTCATATATATTATAGGTGTGAATTATATATATATATATGTGTGTATATATACATATTACAAAAAAACTTTCAAAACAAAACACAAGTGTATGCTGCCAACATTATTTTGTCAAGAAAGAGGGAAATTAGGAAGAAAAGAAGGAATGAAGATGGAAAAGAATGAAGAAAGGAAAGGAAGGAAGGAAAGAAGAGAAAGAGGGAAAGGAAATAAGCATAGTAGCACCTACTTCCAGGCACTCTGCTAAATGATTTATAAATATTACTCCCAAACTGATATTTAATTATGTAATGGATATGAAATGTTGTAATACTATAAAACATTTAGTATTTATTTTAATTTTTTGCATTTTTGCATTAAAAGATCCATAATTTACACTTTTGTGTAATGCTCTAAAAACACAGAAGCATTCAAACCACATGCAAAAATTACTTTTGAAAGTATTATATCAAAGTAGTTATATAGGGTCAATCATTTAAAAAGTCTTAATATTTTTTTGCATCTCAAGAAATAAACTTATTAAATCAATTCTATCTGAAAGAAAGATATAGAAGATCTTCCTTCATAGACTCAGTTCAGTTACAGAACAGTTTGTCTTTTCAGAGTCATGTATCTGACAAAGAAAGGGAAAGTAATGAATATATGAAAAGGATATCAGCAAAAACAGATGATAAAGATTTTCATCAGATCAAAAGGAATCCTGGAATATGCTAATATTTACAGATTTCTTAACATACTTTTATTGTGAAAAGATTATACTCTATTTTTTCAATAATCAGGAATAGATATTTAGCTCACTGGCTACACACATACACACACATATAGAATTTTCTACAGTTACATAATATCATTATAAAAATATTATTAGCTTTCCAGGGCATAATTTTTATCATAGCTTCTGAATTTGGGATTTGTCACATGAATTTTGCTGTGGTAAAATTTTATTCCTGATCAAAATACATATCCATCTGTGCATACATGCACACACACACAGACACAGACATACACACACACACACACACATACACACACACACACACAAAGAGAGAAAAATAACCTGGAAAGTAATGATCTAAACAACTGGTTTATAAGTCTGCCATATATCTATCTTATGTAGACTTTCTTGTGTAATTTTTTTCTCTCCCTCTAGCAAATAGAAAAATGTATAGATTAGGGGCAGTCAGGTGGCACAGTGGATAGAGCACCAGCCCTGAAGTCAGGAGGACCTGAGTTCAAATCTGGCCTCAGACGCTTAATACTTCCAATACTTCCTAGTTGTGTGACCCTGGGCAAGTCACTTAACCCCAATTGCCTCAGGAAAAAAAAAGTATAGATTTTCCTTAATATGATATGTATTCATGCTTTGTGCATTTTCCTCACTTTATCTCACTAATATATCTTGTTCAGACAAAATATTAGAGAAGACATATAAAAATTTGGACTAGCACTACCTTACCAGGTCAGGAATATTACTTATTTTCCTAAGTTCACTTGGATTTGATTAATTCCAGTACAAGAATCTATCTAAGGGGCTCTACTCTAAGAATCTATCAATCAGAGCCAGTCATGCTCCAACAGATTATTATTGTTGTATATCACAAAGCAAATGCTTGAGTTGAAAACATCCTTTGTTTATGAATGGTTAGCCTGTGAGGTCATTGAAACATCTAAGCTGATAATAGTATTATTAGAAAGCATTTGGAAATAAGGAAGTAGACCTTTGGGAACTAGGAAGTAGACAGAAATAGAGATGTGGGATTCATTATCAGAGGTGACAAAACCATGAGTAAGATTCCCAAGAATGAGAATGTAGAGATAGAAGAGAACTAAAGACAAAACCACTGAAATCCTTGTTAAAAATAAATTAAAAATAAATATGTATAGTTTATTAATGTGCATTTTATGAATATGTATATTATTTTATTAAATATTTCCAAATTACATTTTCATTTGGTTTGGACAACACTTGGGACTGTTCCATACAGCAATGTGGCTAGTAGGCTGTGTGGTTGACACTTCTGATCTGTATCCTTGTAAAGAATCGATAGATATTCTTAAAAAGATAGAGTTATATCTTATCTCTGAGGTCAACAAAATTGTGGAGAAAATGAAACCTTGTTATCAGATCATGCAATTTGGCTAACTTAATTCATGTACCCATTCTTCTATAGATTCACTATACAAAACCTAATATAACTACATCCATTGCGTTTAGGCTGAATACAAGAAATTCTGCTCTGCATGATCCCAAAGCATTGCACTTAACGTGCATCTAGGGACTTTCCAGACTAAATCCCTATGTAATGACATTAGTAAAAGAATACTATTGATGGGCTATGTACTCTAGGTAGGCCTGAAAAAGCTATATAAACCCAATCTGTATGCTAGGAAAATGAAACTGCTACAAGTGAGCAAGACTATTGTTTTCACATCAACTTTCTCCTCCCTCCTTCTCCTTCCCTCCCTTCCTTCTTCCTTCCTTTCCCCCCCCACCCCTGTCTCTATATTACAAGTGTTAGAGAAACCCTCATTCATCTTTTACCACCTTCTTATTTGTAAACAGTAGGTTGAGTGCAAGGAGCAGAAAAAATAGGATGAATGAAAAAAATATAACTAATGATCTTAACATAAATGGGAATGGGATGAACTGACCCATAAATTAGCAGAATGGATTAGACAACAAATCCAACAATATATTGTTTACAAGAAAGACACTTAAGATATAAAGATTTGCATGGAGTTAAAAATGAGAGATGAGAGCTAATTCAATTATGTTTCAGCTGAACTTAAAAAAAGCAAGAGTAATACAGATAAAGAATCAATATATGATACATACACCAAATAATATGGCATAATACTTAAAGGAAAAGATAATTGAATTTTAGGAAGAAATATATAAACAGTAAAAAATGTGGGGAATCTCAATGTATCCCCTTCAGAACTAGACAAATCTAAAGATAAATTTAAAAAAAGAATTGAAGGTCCTAAAAAGAAACATTAAATTTCTTAGTTATTAAAGGGGAATAGATAGAAGCTTTCATTTTAGCTTGACTAAAAGTTGACTAGGTACTGGGGCATCAAAACAGAGAAAATCAGAAATAGTAAATACATCATTTCTATGAATTTATGTGCATTTCACAGTGAGATACAATTCTAATCAATAAAAGTCTTTGGGAAAATTAAATTAATTGGAGATTAAATTTTAAAGGATTGGTGGATCAGAAAATAAACTATAGAAATAAAAGAAAAATGTATTCAAAAAATAACAAAAATGAGACATTACAAAATGTATGTGTTATACCTAAAGCAGTTCTTAGGAGAAAATTTATACCTCTAAATCAACAAACAAGCTAAAGAACAAATCATTTATTTGGATACACAACTAAAATAATTAGAAAATTTAGTCAAGAACCACCTAGCAAAAAAAAAGTAGAAATTCTGATAATCAAAGAAAAATTAATAAATACCAGCTGGGCAAAAAACCACATACTGTTAATTTCACAGATTTGTTTAAAGCTATGTTTATACTTTTTATATGAAACTTAAGAGACCATTAAAAATTGTGCAATATGTACTTTAAAAGTGCTTTTAGAAACTCTTTAATTGGGGAAGGAAAAATTCTTGAAAGAACAAAGTTTGAACTGAAGAATCCAACTGTTCACAATTGAGGATGTGCATAAGTGTGCCTCAGTTGGTTTGTTGAGGACAGCAAATCTTTAACTGGAAGGAAAATACACCAGAAGGTATCCTGTGGCACATACTACCCTACTCTACCCTAGAAAGGGGGAAAAGGGGAAACAGAAAAAGAGAGAGAGAGAGAGAGTGTCACTTCTGGTGATTTATATTTTGGAATGAAGGACTTGAACTTTAATGTGATGAAGCAATAGTGATCTCTTGCTCCCATGATAGCAGAAAGGAATCCCAGAGTAGCCAGAAAGAACCACCCCTTCAAGTGACTCTTTGAAGGGAATATACTTTAAAGGAAGATATATTTTCTGCTCTCTATTAGATATTAACTTATTCTTAAGTAAAATAAAATTGCTTCTGTTGAACTTGAGTCTAAATACATTATCAATATTAATCTTATTTTTTTCTCTCTGGCAAGAGGATGTCACTCTAGCAAATAATAATTTGTTACTCAGTGAACCTTATATACCATGGATTGTGGTTATGTTTGAGTTAGTTTGGATACCTTATATACATTATACATCTGTGTACTCTATAATGCCAGATTATTTGTATAAAATGTAAAAAGATGGGTCCCAGATGTGGGATTCATTCAGTGAGCCATAAAATTTTAGGAATTCAGTCCATTTGGAGAATCTCAAACTATATTGTCCCAGATAGTAATTACATTGATATTCATAAATATTTAATCCTAAGATTAATAAAATGACTTGCATACCTGAAATTTTAATTTGTGATACCACTCCATCTCCTCCATCACTGTGTGCTCTAACCTCCACAATATACTCTCCATCTCTTGGGATTGGGACCTCTATTGAATGCTTATGAGTTGAATATAACTTGCCCTCATGTTCACCATCAGGTCTGTAGAGCACCTTTTAAAGTACCAAAATATGTGAAGTTAATGCAATGATATGGGTTAGGAATGTGGACTGGACCATTGATTTCATGTGTATAGAAAACACCCAGATGAATTTTTTCTACTAATGAGTATTAGCAACTTATTTTCCTACAACTTATACTCTTAGAGAATTTCTTAGGGCATTGAGAGGTTAAGTGACTTGCCCAGTGTCTCACACACACATTTCTAAAATATATTTGATTCCCAGGTCATTCTGACTCCAAGACCAGCTCTCTATACAGTTGAAAATAGAAAAAAAAATTGAGACAAAAATTATCTTTTCCTTAAACTGTTCAAATTCATAGCTGTCTTTCATGAGAAAAAAATATTTGGTTTTATATAGCCTAGTAATATCTATGAAAATTGAATCTTACAATTTTCCCACATGTAATTAAATAAAGCTACAGAAGGTTTTTTTTTTCTATAAGTAAAAAAAAACTGGGGCTTCTCACAAAGGATTAGAGGTTATTCTTATAATTTTCTTGGATACTGTTTATGAGTAGGGGGGTGATCTTAGGAGCAATATTAGTTTGGGACATATAGAAATAACCTTTTCTTATTTTTATTGATTCAAAGTTAATATTCCAATTCACCTGAGACAACTTCCTCATTGCTAAGTTCAAAACAATTTAATTACAGAATTACCTGCTAAGATTTCAACACACTGATGTCTAAGAATCATTCTATTCTTCACAGCTATTATACCATCCGTCTTTCATAGGTCTGTATCTTAAAGAATTGCCTAATAATTTTCTGAAAATTTTTTTAATCTTAAAGTATGTTATAATACTATTAATCTCAGCTGAAATTCTATTCTAACTAACATTAGCAAGTTCTCTGGGATTTGCTGAAGCAACAAAAATATCAATTACCGTTTCTCCATGCAAGACAAAAATCTGCATGAAAAAGAGACTTAGAATGATTTGACTTAAATCATCTTTTTTCCTTTAATGTGCCTATCTTCAACTGAGCCAAAAGCAAATGTAGAGGAGTATGGAAGAAATTATTTGTCCCTCTTTTACTTACTTTATATCCTGTTACTGTAGATTCATTTGACATTGCTTTGACATGATCCCAGGTGATAATGTATCTTGAACCAGACCTTACTGAACTAATAATCCTTGGAGGCTGACTTGGGGCTAAGAGAAAAAAATAGCAACATGAAATTAGTAGTCACCTCAACTGAGTTCACTAAAGTTCATTGTAAAATGCCAAGTGTGAGCATTCAGTATGGAAGATTATTTTGACAGAAAGATGAAATAGCCCTATAGGTTAGGATAAAGAGATAAATTCATCTTTTCCCAATTTATCTTACTCATAAGATTCTAACTTTTGTGAAATAATCCAAGTTTCATCTCTTATTATTGCATTACTATATGCTTATAGCCTTCTTTATCTGGGACACTTTACCTTAGCACTGATTATTTAAAAATAGTATTTACAAGCATTTCTTTTTTTTTTTTGTAAGTGTTCCCAAAGTTCATTATAAGACATTTTCTGATAATCTAAGATCCTAGTTTTTTAATTTATTTTGAAATATTTCATATATATTTATATTTTCCAAAATAGAAGTTAAGCTCTGTAGGGACAAACTGTTTCACATATATCTTAGTCCAACTTTTAGTCCATTGCCTAGAACGTGGTAGACACTAAATAAATATTTGTTGATTTCTCAATTTCAGAAGATTTTACTCTTCGATACTGTCAGAAAGTATTCATGGGATGAAGCTCTATTTTCTATTTTTAAAAAATTCCTTAAGGTATTTGCTCCACATAAAAAAAGGGAAAAGGACTGACATATGCAAAAATGTTTGCAGCAGCTTTTTTTTTTTTAGTGGCAAGGAACTGGAAGCTGAGTGGATTTCAATCAGTTGGTAAATGGCTGAATAAGTTTTGACATGAATATTATGGAATATTATTGCTCTATAAGAAACAACCAGCAGGATGATTTCAGAAAGACCTGAAGAGATACGTGAACTGATGCTAAGTGAAGTGAGTAGAACCAAGAGAACATTGTACACAGCAACAAGATTAAGTGATAATCAACTGTGATGGACTTGGCTCTTTTCAACAATGAGGTGATTCAAGCGAATTCCAATAGACTTGTGATGGAGAGAGTCATCTGCATCCAGAAAGAGGACTGTGGGGACTGAATATGGATCACAACATAGCATTTTCATCCATTACAAATTGTCATATTGTACACATACTTGAAAAAAAATTTCTAGTAATTGGCTTTATTTCTTCTTTGTTTATGTGAATTCTCCTTTTTTCAATTTTATGATGACAATTTGGTTTTTTTCTTTCTTTTAAAAAAGTCAAATTAGCCAAATGTTTACTTATTTTTAAAAGTGGGTTTTATTACTTTTTAACTTTTTGTCAAATTTTTCTTCGATTTTTAGAATATTTAAGGTGATAGATGTCTTTCAAGTTTTTTATTCCTTTTTTTAGTTGCCTGCCCAATTAATTGATCTTGTTGATGTAAATATTTAGAAATCTAACGTTTCCCCTAAGGACTGCTTTGGTTAGTGTTGTACAAATGTTATCATATCATCTCATTATAATTTTCTATAATGAAATTATCTAATATTTCTATGATTTCTTAATTATACATATAGATTCATATGCATGTAATACCTTGCAATGCTTATTAGTATTCTTTCCCTGAAAGTAAATAATATCTTTTTTCATAACACCAAGTTTTTCCATATTTTTCTAAGTCTATCAACTCATCATTTCCTACATAACAACAACATTCTAATCTTATACTATCTAGTTGTTTTAAATAGTTTAAAACAATATTGATTAACACGGCTGACATATAGTGTAGTTTCCCTATTTTTCTCTTTTGATTAAATCCATTTTAACTATAACTTTGTCTGAGACCATGACTACAATTTTTACATAATAAGTTGTACTCTTGATCTTTATTTTGTTTATGTATATCTTTTGTTTTCTATTCCTCCTGACTGTGCTTTACTTCTACCTACTACTTTGCCCTTCTATTACTTAATCTATATTCCCTCCAAAGAACCCATCCTTATCCTCTTCCCCTACCTTTTCCACTCTTATTTTTGTTTAAATTTAGAAGACTTTTATTCCCTGCTAAAATGTATATGTTTCTCTCTTTTTAACCCAGATCTGATGTGAGGAAGCTTCCCTCTAAAAATCCCCCCCTTATCCTCTCTCCCTGCCCTTTCCCTTTATCTTATTTTTTTCTGAATTTAGAAGACTTTCATATCCTTCTAGATATTTATTTATATCTTGTTCCCTCTTTAACCCACTCCCAATAGCATAGGTTTCCAAAACTACTTTCCCATCTAATCCCTCTATGTCAGTTTTTCCTCTCACATTTCATTTTTGCCGAAATCCCAGTTCTTTTGCTCTTTGATATATAGTGTTTCAACATGCAAGCCAATGCTGGGTTTTTTGTAATTCTAATTGTGCTCTGCCATATTTGAATTTTTTTTTTCTTGTTGCATGTAGTATTTTCTTTTGAACTATGGGTTTGGGAATTTGGCCCAGATATTTCTGTAGGTTTTTCTCTTGCTATCTCTTTCAGGTATTGATTGGTGGGTTTTTCCTATATCTACTTTCCCCTCTTATTCTAACACTTCAGGAAATTTTTCTTTTGCTATTTCTTGTATTATCACATTAATTCTTTTTTTAATGTAGCTTTCAGGTAGTTCAATTATGTTTTCTCTTCTTGTTCTGTTATGCAGATCAGTTGTTTTTCTTATGAGATGTTTCACATTCTCTTCAGTTTTTTCATTCTTTGTATTTTGTTTTATTATTTATTGATCACTTGTAACTTCACTGGCTTCCTCTTGCCCAATTCTAATTTTCAAGGAATCATTTTCTTCTTTAAAATTCTGGATTTCCTTTTCCAGAAAGTGACTTTCTTTTCGTAATTTTGTTTTTCTTATTGTTTTTTTTTAAAAAGTTTACTTATCTCTCGTATTTGATTTTTAATATTTTTGGGACAGGTAATCATTTGATCTTATTCTATGGAGTGGGAAAGGCTTCTTTTGTTGTTGTTGTTTCAGCATCCTACTCTGAAAATGAACCCCAGTCTTCTCTATTCCTGTAATAATTTCCTGTGATTGGGTTCTTTCTCCTTTGCTTGCTCATTAAAAAATTTTTTTTTATAGCAGCTAGTTCTTAGAGGTAGAGAATGATGCCTCTGGCCTTAGATCCTCCTTCAGTTTTCCCCTCTAGCCTTGAACAGAAACTGGGAATTGTACTCATAAGTAGTAAGTACCCCATTGCCAGCAATGTCCCCAACCCACTGCTGCTACACTCACCAGGATTGGGTTGGTTCTTCTCAAACAGGGACATGTCTCAAAAGCATAGTTGTGCCTGGAGTTCCTTATCAGTAGAGGTTACCTCAATCTTCACTCCTCAGATACTCAACAATTCATTCTGTCTGGAAGGTGAAAATTCCCGTGGCTAGAGCCCAAATCTACCTCTCAACCTAGTGCTTGTTGAAATATGAAGCTAGCTTGGACATGTTTACATTTCACATGGGCCAAACCTCCAGCCTGCTATATTTCTTCAGATATTCTCCAGTTGTCCCAGTAAGCCCACTGTTCTGATCCAACTCTGATTATTAAATGCTGTGTTCTTCAAGGAGTATTCCAGAAAACTGTAATTCTCTAGATTGAAGGTAAAATCTGATCACTATCCTCTTGGCCTAAAACTCTGGCTTCCAGTTTGGGCATAATTGGCATAATATCAGGCTTGCCCAGCCTCTAGTAGACTGCTGCTGCCTCTTATTCTTAGAAGGTTCTCCATTTTAGAGAAAAAGGCTTATCTCTTGCCACATATACAGTCTCAGCCAAAGGATGGAAATAACACAGATATATAATGGCTCTCTTTCTGCTCCCTGCAAGGTTCACAGCATCAGGACCTTATCTGCACTATGAGTTCCTCATTGCTATAGGTCCTACCTTCATTCTTGTTCAGGACAGAGCAATATAACTGTTGCCACCTACTCTTTCTTCTTATTTGATATGCAACATCAGATGAATCTTTGCATTGCATCTTCTCTGCAAACTGTTTCTTTAGTTGACTTGGTTGAACAAATAATTCACTGTGGTTTCTCCTCAGATTTCCCAATCACTTCTCAATTTGGTGCTCTTACTTGATTATTATGTAAGTAATTATAGAGGTAGTATTGTTTTTTCCAATTTTACCATATATGTTTGCCTCCATTTCTATGACAATATTTTTTCCAAACATATAATATTAGCCACTTAAACTTTCTGAAGATTTTTCAAAGACAAATTTTTATAAATTTGGTTTAATTGTTCATTTTATTTCTATAATGCCACATAAGAACTAATTTTTTTAAAGTTGGGGTATTTTTATCTTATTTAAATAATATGTTTCAAGGCAATAGAAAGGTAATAATGGGGGGAAACATGCTAATAGTTAGATGAAATTTCTTCCCAGGATCATGATGTGATTCTAGATTGGGATGAAATGAACATTTATATTCAGATATTCTAAAATAAAAACACTCATACTTACGTGCTTTCTTTGTATACACATCAACCACGTCACTGGGTGGCCCATATCCTGCACTGTTATAGGCCCTAACCTCCACAGAATATTGCATATCAGGTAGCAAGTTTTCCAGTTTGGCAGAATAATCCTGACTGCTGACTTGAACTCTCTGTGCAGCCGCTTCCTTATCCTGTGCAGCCCAGTAACGAATCTGTAAGCATTTAGTTTCAGCCTTTTGTTAAAATTCATACTTTAAAAGTTTAAAGCAATTTTAAAACATCCTCTTTCATATTTTCTGAAAACATTGTAACCTAGGGTTGAGAAAATTGGCCCCCAAAATTATTAGGTCTGATAGCAATAATCCATTTTAACATGTAGTATGAACAGAAAAAGAAAAGAAAAGAAAAGAAACGCGAGAGCCCCAACATACAAGAATTATCCCTAAAGACCTCCCTCTAGGGATCTGACCTGTAGAATAGTCTGATAGAAAAGTAACAAGGCTTGAAAAGCAATAGTGATCTATAACAATAGCTTATTCTCATATCATTTTCTCTTAATATCTCTTAAAACAATTTACTTAATGAAATATCCTTTAAAACTGTTTTGAAACTACACATCAAAATATAGGGCAGTTAGATTGATAATTGATGAAAATGTTGGTCTTAGAGCCAGCCAGAGGAGTTTGAATTTTGTCTTATTTACTATTTTTGTGACTTTGGAGAAGTCACTTAATTACCTTAAGCATCAATTTGTTCATTAATAAAATGAGCATAATAACACCTATCTTTTAAGACTGTTGCAAGGATCAAGGGAAATAGCGTATGTGAAGTGCTTTGCAAACCAAAAAGCAAAAAAATAAAAATTGAAAGCTAGCTGCTTTTTTATTAATGTTAATAATAATGATGATAAACAATTAATTATTTATCTAAATGGGAAGGATTGTTAAAACTATGTTATGACCATTTAAGATTATTGTTAGGAACCATGGTCCCTAAATTTTAAATTAGTGATTAAAATAGTAGGTTGTGGAGAAAATTTAATAATATTCTTTAATAATATTCTAGTCTTCGTAAAATATTTTTAAAGGATATGAACTATATTTTTTGAAAAAGTAAGCCCACCCTATATCTCAAAGAGATTTTAAAGGAGGGAAAGGGATTCACATGTGCAAAAATGTTTGTGGCAGCCCTTTTTGTAGTGGCAAGAAACTGGAAATTGAAAGGAATCAATTGGAGAATGGCTGAATAAATTGTGGTATATGAATGTTATGGAATATTATTGTTCTGTAAGAAACGACCAACAGGAGGATTTCAGAGAAGCCTGGAGAGACTTGCATGAACTGATGCTGAGTGAAATCAGCAGAACCAGGAGAACATTATACACAGCAACAAGACTATAGGATGATCAATTCTGATGGACACGGTTCTCTTCAACAATGATGTGATTCAAACCAGTTCCTATCGTTCAGCGATGAAAATAGTCATATACATCCAGAGAGAGGCCTGTGGGAACTGAGTGCGAACCACCACACAGCATTTTAATGCTTTCTGTGAATATTTCCATGCATTTTGTTTTCCTTCTTAGGTTGTTTTTTTCTTCTTCTCTTTCTAGATCTGATGTTTCTTGTGCAGTAAGATAACTGTATAGATATGTATACATGTATTGTATTTGTCATATAATTTATCCTATTTAGCATGTATTAGATTACCTGTCATCTAGGGGTGGGGGATGGGGGGAAGGAGGGGAAAAGCTTGTGGAAAAAAAAGTTTTTCCAAAGGTCAATGTAGAAAAATCACTCATATGTTTTGTAAATAAAAAGCTTTATAAAAAAAAAGAAAAAGTAAGCCCACAATACTGATACAATACATTGTTGGTGGAACTGTGAATGGATCCAACCATTTTAAAGAGCAAATGGGAACTATGCTCAAAAAGTTATCACACTGTGCATACCCTTTGACCCTCTATCCCAAAGAGATCTTAAAGGAGGGAAAGGGAACCACATGTGCAAAAATGTTTCTGGCAGCCCTTTTTGTGGTGGCTAGAAACTGGAAACTGAATGGATGCCCATCAATTGGAGAATGGCTGAATAAATTATGGTATATGAATGTTATGGAATATTATTGTTCTGTAAGAAACGACCAGCGGGACGATTTCAGAGAGGCCTGGAGAGACTTGCATGAGCTGATACTGAGTGAAATGAACGGAACCAGGAGATCATTATACACAGCAACAACAATACTATATGATGATCAATTCTGATGGACATGGCTCTCTTCAACAATGAAATGTTTCAAACTAGTTCCAATTGTTCAGTAAAGAAGGCCATATACACCCAGAGAGAGGGACATGAAATATGGACTACAACATATCATTTTCATACTCTTGTCAATGTTTGCTTGCATTGGGTTTCCTTTTTCAGATTTTTTTGTTCATGTAGATACGATTGTTCTTGCACAGCAAAATAAGTATGAAAACAGGTATACATATATTCGACTTGTCAAATATTTTAATATAATTAACATGTAGTGGACTTCCTGCCATCTAGGGGAGGGGAGGGAAATAGGGGAGAAAATTTGTAATGGAAAGCTTTGTAATGGTCAATGTTGAAGAACTACCCATACATATGTTATGGAAATAAAAAGCTTTAATTAAAAAAAGCACTTTTACATTTTTGAAGCCAGATAAAGCAGAAACAGTATAACATGACTTCATCTAAAAAATAAAATACTTTTATATTTTAAAATTGCTTCTCTTTTTAAAAAATGTTCAGTATAGAGTCTAAGAAGAAGAATTCTCTATAGATAGGTCAGCTATTCCTTTTTTTCTAGATGATATTATACTGATTGCATCAACCTACAGGATATTTCCAAATAAAACCCACACTCAAAAGATTTCTGCTTCATTATCCACCAAAAAGGGGGAAAAATAAGGGAAAAAATGCATCTATTGTTGAGAGTATGTCATACAATTGAACAGACATTTTATATATATCCATCAAATACATAACTCTTTTTTAACTTATTTTTAATAAACCTTTTTATTTTCAAAACACATGCATAGTCTTCAACATTGCAACATTGCAAAACTTAGTGTTTCAAATAACTACATAGTTCTTAGACAAACACTGAATATGAACAATTACCTTTGTTATAATTGTTTGAGAAATAGAATAATTTGGTTTGAGTTGGAAATATTGTGTAATTCTTTTTTGCTTTTTTGTTTTTTGCTGAGGCATTTGGGGTTAAGTGACTTGCCCAGGGTCACACAGCTAGGAAGTGTCTGAGACCAGATTTGAACTCAGGTCTTCCTCACTTCAGGGCTAGTGCTCCATCCACTGTGCCACCTAGCTGCCCCATATTGTATAATTCTTTAAGTGGCTCTATTCTCCTTTTAGAAAATGGTCCCTTGGAAAGGACTTTATGTACAAAAATATTTATAGCAGCTCTCTTCTCAGGTCAAAAAAAAAAGGAAATTGAGGGGCTATCTATCAATTGAGGAATAGCTGAATAAACTGTGGAATATTGTTATTCTAGAGGAAATAATGAGCAGGATGCTCTCAGGAAAACCTCCTCCTTGAACTCAAGCAAAGTGAAATGTACTGTGTACAAAGTAATACCAATGTTCTGGAATGATCAGTTGTAAATGACTTTGCTATTCTCAGCAGTACAATCATCCACAACTACTCTGAAGGACTCATGATGAAAAATTCCATCCATACCCAAAGAAACTGATGATGTTTGAACACAGATTCAAGCACTCTCTCTCTCTCTCTCTCTCTCTCTCTCTCTCTCTCTCTCTCTCTCTCTCTTTGTCTCTCTCTCTGTGTCTCTCTCTGTGTGTCTCTCTCTCTCTCTGTGTCTCTCTTTCTTTCTCTCTCTGTCTCTCTCTCTTTCTCTCTCTTTACTTTTTGCTTTTTTTTCCTTGAGGGTTTTTTTTTAGTTTGGATAATCTGTGTTTTCTTTCACAATATAACTTTTATGTAAATGTTTTATATAACTTCACATGTGGTTTCTTAATGGGAGATGGGAAGGAGAAAAGAGAGAAGAAGAGAATCAGGAATTCAAAAGTTTTAAAAAATAAATGAAAAAATATTGTAATTGGGAGAAAATATTAAATAAAGATTTTTGCATTTAAAACGTTTCCTCTTTATAACAGCAATCCACTTTTAGTAATGTTATATGAATTATGGAACACCATGTTCTGCAGAATTCAAAAAGACTATGGTGGGCAAATGGTCAGACTGAAGAAGCTACAACATATCACAATTAAAGAATTATGCAAGAGACAAACATGGGGGTGAGGGGCAAGATGGTGGAGTGAAGACACTATTCTCTATGTCCTCCTCTTCACTTCTCTCAAATCAACAGCAGATTAAGCCTCTGAACTGATTTTTTTTAATATTAATACTTTTTATTTGCAAGACATATGTATGGGTAATTCTTCAATATTAACCCTTTTAAAGTTTTCTGTTACAAATTCCCCCCCCCCACTCCCCATCCCTCCCCTAGATGGCAGGATATCGAATACATGTTAATTATGTTAAAATACTTAAGAAATCAAATATATGTATACTGATTTCCACACATCATTTTTATGCAGGAGAAATCGTATCTACAAGAAAGAATAATCAGATAAAGGAAATACAATACAAGCAAACATCAATAGAAAGCATGAAAATGATATGTTGTGGTCCACATTACACATCCCTCTCTCTGGATGTATATGGCTTTCTTCACAGAACAATTGGAACTGGTTTGAAGCATTTCATTGTTGAAGAGAGTCATGTCCATCAGAATTGATCATCATATAGTATTGTTGTTGCCATGAAAAATGATCTCCTGGTTCTGCTCACTTCACTCAGCATCAGTTCATGCAAGTCCCTCCAGGCCTCTCTGAAATCATCCTGCTGGTCGTTTCTTACAGAACAATAATATTCCATAACATTCATATACCATAATTTATTCAGCCATTCTCCAATTGATGGGCATCCATTTAGTTTCCAGTTTCTAGCCACTACAAAAAGGGCTGCCACAAACATTCTTGCACATGTGGGGCCCTTTCCTTCCTTTAAGATCTCTTTGGGATATAAGCCCAATAGAAACACTGCTGGGTCAAAGGGTATGTACAGTTTGATAACTTTTTGAGCATAGCTCCAAATGGCTCTCTAGAATGGTTGGATCCGTTCACAGTTCCACCAACAAGGCATCAGTGTCCCAGCCTTCCCACAACCCCTCCAACACCTGTCATTATCCCTTCCTGTCATTTTAGCTAATTTGACAGGTGTGTAGTGGTACCTCAGAGTTGTCTTAATTTGCATTTCCCAGATCAATAGTGATTTGGAGCAACTTTTCATATGACTAGAAATAGTTTTAATTTCATCATCTGAAAATTGTCTGTTCATATCCTTTGACCATTTATCAATTGAAGAATGGCTTGAATTCTTATAAAAATGAGACAATTCTCTATACATCTTAGAGATGAGACCTTTATCAGAACCCTTAAATGTAAAGATGATTTCCCAATTTGATGCTTCCCTCCTAATCTTGTCTGCATTAGTTTTATTTGTACAGAAACTTTTTAACTTGATATAATCAAAATTATCTATCTGGTGCTCAATTAGGAGTTCCAGATCTTCTTTGGACATAAATTTATTCCATCTCCACAGGTCTGAGAGGTAAACTATCCTATGTTCCTCTAATTTGCTTATAATATCGCTCTTTATATCTAGATCATGAACCCATTTAGATCTTATCTTGGTATGTGGTGTTAGGTGTGGGTCCAGCCTTAATTTCTTCCACACTAGTTTCCAATTTTCCCAGCAGTTTTTGCAGAATAGTGAGTACTTATCCCAAAAGCTGGGGTCTTTGGGTTTATCAAACACTAAATTGCTAACGTTATTACCTAGATTGTCCTGATATCCTATCCTATGCCACTGATGGACTGCTCTATTTCTCAGCCAGTACCAAATGGTTTTGACAACTGCTACTTTATAATATAGTTTTAGATCTGGTACAGCAAGGCCACCTTCATTTGTCTTTTTTTTTCATTAATTCCCTTTAAATTCTTGACCTTTTGTTCTTCCAAATGAACTTTGCTACTATTTTTTCTAGATCTGTAAAATAATTTCTTGGGAGTTTGATTGGTATGGCACTAAATAAGTAAATTAGTTTGGGTAATATTATCATCTTTATTATATTTGCTCGGCCTACCCATGAGCACTTAATGTTTTTCCAATTAACTAGGTCTGATTTTATTTGTGTGGCAAGTGTTTTGTAGTTTAGTTCATATAGTTTCTGACTTTTCCTTGGCACATTGATTCCCAAATATTTTATACTATCATCCATTATTTTGAATGGAATTTCTTTTTGTATCTCTTGCTGCTGAACTTTGTTGGTAATATATATAAATGCTGATGATTTATGTGGATTTATTTTGTATCCTGCAACTTTGCTAAAGTTGTGAATTGTTTCTAGTAGTTTTTTAGTTGAGTCTCTAGGGTTCTCTAAGTATACCATCATGTAATCTGTAAAGAGTGATAATTTGGTTTCTTCATTACCTACTCTAATTCCTTTTATCTCTTTTTCTTCTCTTATTGCCAAAGCTAACATTTCTAATAAAATATTAAATAATAATGGTGACAGTGGGCAGCCTTGTTTCACTCCTGATCTAATTGGGAATGGTTCTAGTTTGTCTCCGATGCTTGCTGATGGTTTTAAGTAGATGCTACTAATCATTTTAAGGAAAAGCCCATTTATTCCTATACTCTCTAGTGTTTTTAATAGGAATGGGTGTTGGATTTTATCAAATGCTTTTTCTGCATCTATGGAGATAATCATATGGTTTTTGTTAGTTTGGTTATTAATATAATTGATTATGCTGATAGTTTTCCTGATGTTGAACCAGCCCTGCATTCCTGGTATAAATCCTACTTGGTCATGGTGTATTATCCTGGAGATAATTTTCTGTAATATCGGTGGTTAAATCTTATTTAAAATTTTTGCATCAATATTCATTAGGGAAATGGGTCTATAATTTTCTTTCTCTGTTTTCACCCTACCTGGTTTAGCTATCAGCACCATATTGGTATCATAGAAGGAATTTGGTAGTATACCTTCTGTCCCTATTTTTTCAAATAGTTTGTATAGTATTGCAATTAATTGTTCTTTGAATGTTTGGTAGAATTCACATGTAAAACCATCTGGCCCTGGAGATTTTTTTCTTAGGGAGTTGATTAATAGCTTGTTCTATTTCTTTTTCTAAAATGGGGCTATTTAAATAATTTATTTCCTCTTCTGTTAACCTGGGCAATCTATATTTTTGTAGATATTCCTCCATTTCATTTAGATTATCAAATTTATTGGCATAAAGTTGGGCAAAGTAACTCCTAATTATTACTCTAATTTCCTCTTCATTGGAGGAAAGTTCTCCCTTATCATTTTTGAGACTAGCAATTTGATTTTCCTCTTTCCTTTTTCTGATCAAATTAACTAAAGGCTTATCTATTTTGTTGGTTTTTTCATAAAACCAACTCTTAGTTTTATTTATTAATTCAATAGTTTTCTTATTTTCAATTTTATTAATCTCACCTTTTATTTTCAGAATTTCCAGTTTGGTATTTAATTGAGGGTTTTTAATTTGCTCTTTTTCTAGTTTTTTTAATTGTAAGCCCAATTCATTGATCTTCTCTTTCTCTATTTTATGCAAGTAAGCATCTAGAGATATAAAGTTACCCCTTATAACCGCTTTGGCCGTAATCCCAGAAATTTTGGTATGTTGTCTCATTATTGTTATTCTCCTGGATGAAATTATCAATTGTGTTTATGATTTGCTCTTTCAACCATTCATTCTTTAAAATTAGATTATTTAATTTCCAATTAACTTTTGGTCTATGTTCTGCTGGCCTTATATTACATGTGAGTTTTATTGCATCATGATCTCAAAAGGATGCATTTACTATTTCTGCTTTTCTGCATTGGATTTTGAGGTTTTTAATGCCCTAACACATGAATTTTCATATAAGTTCCATGAACCCCTGAGAAAAAAAGTATACTCCCTTCTATCACCATTCAATTTCCTCCAGAGATCTATCATACCTAACTTTTCTAACATTTTGTTTACCTCCCTAACTTCTTTCTTATTTATTTTGTGGTTTGATTTATCTAATTCTGAGAGAGCAAGATTGAGATCCCCCACTAGTATAGTTGTACTGTCTATTTCTCCTTGCATCTTTGTTAGCTTCTCCTCTAGGAATTTGGATACTATACCACTTGGTGCATATATGTTTAGTATTGATACTGCTTCATTGTCTATGGTACCCTTTAGTAAAATATAGTTTCCTTACTTATCTCTTTTAATTAGATCTATTTTTGCTTTTACTTGATCTGAGATAAGGATTGCTACCCCTGCTTTTTTTTGTTCACTTGAAGCATAAAGATTCTGCTCCAGACCTTTACCTTCACTCTGTATGTATCTCTATGTTTTAGATGTGTTTCTTGTAAACAACATATTGTAGGACTCTGGCTTTTAATCCAGTCTGCTATCCGTTTCCGTTTTATGGGAGAGTTCATCCCATTCACATTCACAGTTAGAATAACTATATCTATATTTCCTGCTATCTTATTTACCCAAAGTTATATTTTTCTCTTCCCTTTCCCCTAACTCCCTTCCCCCCTCCCCAGTACTTTATTTTTGATGACCACCTCCCTCTAACAGTCCTCCCCCCTTTAGAACCTCTCCCTCCCCTTTACATCTTTCCCCTAATCCTATTATTCTATCCCTTTCCTTTCTTCCTTTCCCTCCCACCTTCCCACAAGGAGGGTCAGGCCTTTCCTTGAAGCCACATGTGACTGATATACTCTCTTAGAGCCCAATCTAATGAGAGTAAGGTTTACATAATACTCATTGCCCTTCCTTCTTTCCCTCAATTATATTAAATCTTCTATGTCTCTTTATGAGATTTTGCCTTATTTTACCTCCTTTATTTTTACTTTATTTTGCCTCCTTTCCCCCCCTTTTTTTTTCAGTATGGTATCCCTTCCACCACTAATTTCTTTTCCATTATTATCAAAGAAAAATTAAATTATATGCCCATTCTTTAAGGATATCCATAGTAGAAATATAGTTCTCAAGAGTTCTTTCCTTTTTACCTTTTTATGCTTCTCTTGAGTTCTGTATTTGGAGGTCAAATTTTTTGTTCAGATCTGGTCTTTTCATTAGAAATAGGTGAAATTCTCCTATATCATTGAATAACCATCTTCTTCCCTGGAAGATGATGCTCATTCTAGCTGGATAGCTTATTCTTGGCTGTAATCCAAGTTCTTTTGCCTTTTGGAATATCTGATTCCAGGCCCTTCGATCCTTTAATGTGGAAGCTGACAGATCCTGTGTAATTCTAATAACAGTTCCTCAGTATTTGAACTGTTTTTTTCTAGCTGCTTGCAATATCTTTTCCTTGGTACGATAATCCTGAAATTTGGCCATGATATTCCTTGGGATTTTTATTTTGGGGTCTCTTTCAGGAGGTGATCGGTGAATTCTTTCAATGCCAACTTTACCTTCAGATTCTAAAACATCAGGGCAATTCTCTTTCATGATTTCCTGGAAGATAGCATCAAAGTTCTTTTTTTCATCGTGGCTTTCAGGGAGTCCAATAATCCTTAGATTGTCTCTCCTGGATCTGTTTTCCAAGTCAGTTGTTTTTCCTAGGAGATATTTCATATTTTCTTCTATTTTTTCATTTGTTTTTGTTTTTGTTTGACTGATTCTTGAAGTCTTATTGTGTCATTCATTTCTATTTGTTCAATTTTAATTTTTAAAGTATTATTTCCTTCAGTTATCTTTTTTAGCTCCTTTTGTAACTGGCCAATTGAATTTTTTGGTTCATTGCATTCTTTTTCCATTTTGCCAATTTTATTTTTCAGTGATTTGTTGTCATTGTCCAATTCACTAATTTTGTTTTTCAGTGAATTGTTATCTTTTTCCAATTCACTATTTTTATTTTCCAGTGAATTGGTGACTTTTTCCAATTCACCAATTTTGTTTTTCAGTGAATTGTTGTCTTTTTCCAATTCACTATTTTTATTTTCCAGTGAGCTGGCGACTTTTTCCAATTGACCAGTCTTATTTTCCAGTTTTTCACATCTCTGTTGCAGGGCAATATTTCCTTCTTGCACTGCTCTCAATTTATTTCCCCAATCTTCTTCTAGCTCTCTTTTGAGATTCTTTATGCAATCTTCCAGGTAAGCCTTCTGAAAGGGAGACCAACTTAAGTCTGCCTTTGTGGCTGTATCTGGGATTGTTTTTCAGAATCTCAGGATCTGGGGACTTCTCTACTTTCTCTCTGTAAAAGCTGTCTGTGGTGAGAGCTCTCTTCTTCTTGCTCATGGTTTTGAGCTGAGGTACCAGTCACCAGGAGGGAAATCTGCAGCAATTTCAATTTGCCCTGGGGCAGTTTGCCGAGTTGACTTCCCGTCTCAGGCTGGTCAGGCTAGATGTGCACTAGGACCAAACTTTCAGCTGCTCTCAATCCACCCTTTACCAAAGGCAGATCTGCCAAAGCACCTGCCCACAAGCAGAGCAAAGTGGCCCAAGCATCTCTCAGGGACTTCCTGGCAGCCTAAAATCTTCTGCTCCGTATCAGCCTCAGACTTGCACCCCGGCTGCGCACTGGCATCTGAGTACTGGCGTCTGAGCGCTGGCAGCTGCTCGATCCCCTGCCGGTCTATAACTGACCTCCGTAGTTCTTTCAAAGTAGATTGCTGATAGTAATGCATTGTACTCCAAGTGTTTAGTGGAGCCCTCACTCCAGAACCAGTTTGGAGGCTCAGTTTGTCTGGGTCTGAGGGAAGGTCTCAGGAGCTCACAGAGAATGTTGTCTGCAGTTCACCATTTTGGCTTGGATCCCGAAGTGATTTTTAAGTCAAAGAACCCAGAAATATTTGGACTACAAAACATTCCTTACAGAAGGTACTTTTGAAGAGCTTCATAGCAGGTCTGTTTCAGTTGGGCAGGGGATTGAGCAGTTTGCCCGGTGCAGCTCCAGAAGACAGGGCACGAAGCCAGGCGGAACTCAGCATGGCAGAGATTCTAAACACCTAAACACCTCTAAACATCCCTAATGAATATTGATGCAAAAATTTTAAATAAGATATTAGCAATGAGATTACAGAAAGTCATCCCCAGGATAGTAGGATTTATACCAGGAATGCAGGAATGGTTCAATATTACAAAAACTATCAGCATAATCAATTATATTGATAACCAAACTAACAAAAATCATATGATTATCTCAATAGATGCAGAAAAAGCATTTGATAAAATCCAACACCCCTTCCTATTAAAAACACTAGAGAGTATAACAATAAATGGGCTTTTCCTTACAATGATTAGTAGCATCTACTTAAAACCATCAGGAAGCATCATATGTAATGGAGACAAACTAGAACCATTCCCAATAAGATCAGGAGTGAAACAAGGCTGCCCACTGTCACCATTACTATTTAATATTGTATTAGAAATGTTAGATTTGGCAGTAAGAGAAGAAAAGGAAATTAAAGGAATTAGAGTAGGTAATGAAGAAACCAAATTATCACTCTTTGCAGATGACATGATGGTATACTTAGAGAACCCTAGAGAGTCAACTAAAAAACTGCTAGAAACAATTCACAACTTTAGCAAAATTGCAGGATACAAAATAAATCCACATAAATCATCAGCATTTTTATATATTACCAACAAAGTTCAGCAGCAAGAGATACAAAAAGAAATTCCATTCAAAATAAATGTTGATAGTATAAAATATTTGGGAATCTATCTGCCAAGGAAAAGTCAGAAACTATACGAACTAAACTACAAAACACTTTCCACACAAATAAAGTCAGACCTAGTCAATTGGAAAAATATCAAGTGTTCATGGGTAGGCTGAGCAAATATAATAAAAATGACAATACTACCCAAACTAATCTACTTATTTAGTGCCATACCAATCAAATTCTCAAGAAATTATTTTACATATCTAGAAAAAATAGTGGCAAAGTTCATTTGGAAGAACAAAAGGTCAAGAATTTCAAGGGAATTAATGAAAAAAAAAGGCTGATGAGGGCAGCCTTGCTGCGCTGGATCTAAAACTATATTATAAAGCAGCGGTCATCAAAACCATTTGGTACTGGCTAAAAAATAGAGTAGTCGACCAGTGGCATAGGATTGAATCACAGGACAAATTAGGCAATAACTATAGCAATTTAGTGTTTGATAAACCTAAAGACCTCATCTTTTAGGATAAGTACTCACTATTTGACAAAAATTGCTGGGAAAATTGGAAACTAGTATAGAAGAAATTAGGACTTGACCCATACCTAACACCACATACCAAGATAAGATCTAAATGGATTCATGATCTTGATATAAAGAGTGATATTATAAGCAAATTAGAGGAACATAGGATAGTTTACCTCTCAGACCTGTGGAGATGGAATAAATTTATGTTCAAAGAAGAACTGGAACTCTTAATTGAACACCAGATAGATAATTTTGACTTTGAAATTAAGTTAAAAAGTTTTTGTAAAAACAAAACTAATGCAGACAAGATTACGTGGGAAGCAATAAATTGGGAAATCATCTTTACATTTAAGGGTTCTGATAAAGGCCTCATTTCTAAAATATATAGAGAATTGTCTCATATTTATAAGAATTGAAGCCACTCTCCAATCAGTAAATGGTCAAAGGATATGAACAGACAAATTTCAGATGATGAAATTAAAACTATTTCTAGTCATATGAAAAGTTGCTCCAAATCACTATTGATCAGAGAAATGCAAATTAAGACAACTCTGAGATACCACTACACACCTGTCAGATTGGCTAAAATGACAGGAAAAGATAATGATAAATGTTGGTGGGGATGTGGGAAAACTGGGACATTGACATATTGTTGGTGGAACTGTGAACAGATCCAATCATTCTGGAAAACAATTTAGAACTATGCTCAAAAAGTTTTCAAACTGTGCATACTCTTTGACCTAGCAGTCTTTTTATTGGGCTTATATCCCAAAGAGATCTTAAAGGAAGGAAAGGGCCCCACATGTGCAAGAATGTTTGTGGCAGCCCTTTTTGTAGTGACTAGAAACTGGAAACTGAATGGATGCCCATCAATCGGAGAGTGGCTGATTAAATTATGGTATATGAATGTTATGGAATATTATTGTTCTGTAAGAAACGACCAGCAGGATGATTTCAGAGAGGCCATGAACTGATGCTGAGTGAAAGGAGCAGAACCAAAAGATCATTATACACGCCAACAACAAGACTATATGATGATCAATTCTAATGGACATGGCTCTCTTCAACAATGAAATGCTCCAAACCAGTTCCAATTGTTCAGTGAAGAAAGCCATATACACCCAGAGAGAGGAATATGTAATGTGGACCACAACATAATATTTTCATGCTCTCTATTGGTATTTGCTTGCATTGGGTTTCCTTTCTCAGATTTTTTTTCTTGTAGACACGATTTTTCTTGCACAGCAAGATAAGTGTGGAAATATGTATACATATATTCGATTTGCCAAATATTTTAACATAATTAACATTTAGTGGTCTTTCTGCCATCTAGGGGAGAGGAGGAGACTGGGGGGGTGGGATTTGTAACAGAAAGCTTTGTAAGGGTCAATGTTGAAGAACTACCCATATATATGTTTTGCAAATAAAAAGCTTTAATTAAAAAAAAGCATTATGCAAGGGAAACAGTATAAATGCTTTCATTACAAAGATAAATGACTGGGGGAAAAAGTATACTGATTATATAGACAGGAAGAGATGTTGGATATATTGGAGGAATTGAAAAGACCTTTCTGCTCCCATGGAGAATTTATAGGAGACAAGGAGGCAAATTACACATGATGAAAATGTGTGGCTTTCAATCATAATATCAATAACATATTGAAATCAGAAACAGAGATACTAGAAAGATTTGATGGAAAGGATTTTTGGGGGCATGTTAAGTCTGAAACACCAATGAAACATGCAAGTAGAAATGTTCAATAGGTGAATGATGAAATGATACTGGAACTCAGTAGAGAAATCAAGGTAGTATGTATAGTTCTGGGAATCCTATGCCTAGAAGATTAATGAATATACAAGACAGAGAGATGGTATAGGGGAAGAAACAAGAACTGAGCCTTGGAGAATGTTCCCAATTAGATTTTGAGATATGCATAGTGATTCAGGAAAGGATTCTTGAGATGTAATGGCAGGCACACAATAGAACAATGAACAGTACCAAGAAAACCTAGAAATGAATGTTCAGAGTAGGTGTCCAAACATGTCAAAACGTTACAGAGATGTCAAAAAGGATGAGAAAGTGTCATTGGGTTTCACAGTTGATCAATGTCTGTTTTAAGGAAAGTTTCAGTTTGTGGTGAAATCAGAAGCCAAAAGGTAAGGGCTGAAAAGTGAGTGATAGTATAAATAATGTTTACAAACATAAATATTTTTTGTTAGGAGCTTGGCTTTTCATGAGGAGAAATAATTTTGTGGTCATACTTTTTAAAAGGAGATATGCATACATATACACATAGCCATCCTATATATGTCTACATATGTACATATATTTGTGTGTATATATTTTATTTTCTAACTGAAATTTTTTGAAGTTATGTTCTCCCTTAGTTTTAGAATTTTAGGGCATGAAAGCTGGAAGAAATCTAGGAGATCAACTCTATCTCTCCACCTTTTTATAGATATTTGCTTTTAATGAACACATATAATATGTATGAAATAGGAAACAATTTCAAAACTTTGACCCATTTTACAGATGAGGAAAGTGAATCCCAGAGAGATAAAATAATATCCTTTTTTGTTCTTTGGAAACAAAGAGATAAAAAAAATGAGGGAAGCAATCTATTGGTTAAAGTTTTGAAAATCCTTTCTATCCTAGATATATTCACCAAAAGTTTTTAGTTTGTTATTCCATTTTCATTTTTTGAGTCCCAACACCCATCTTTGTCCTTTATTCCAGTGTTAGTATTTAAATTACACTCCTAATAAAAAATAATATCAACCTTGTCATTTTCAGTTCTCATTTTCTATTCTCCATTATAGACATTTCTAGGGCATCTCTGACTTTGAGATAATAAAATGTAAGTTTTTTTTTTAAGAGTTCACACTGTTTTTCATTTTTGTTACATATTCCAGAAACAGTGCTAAGCATAAAATCTTAAAAGCAAGTCACTTGACCCCAACTGTCCCCCCCCAAAAAAAGTAATCAGTGTCTAATAAATGTTGAGTGGAATCATAAATAAGGATAACAGAGCAGGCCCCTCACTTGTTTTTCCAATACAGCCATTCTTTGTGGATTTCAGTTACTTTTCAGTCATGTTTTCTTGACTCCATCTTAAGTTTTCTGGGCAAAGATACTGAAGCAGTTTGCAATTTCCATCTCCAGTTGATTTTACAGGTGAGAAAACTGAAGCAAACATCATTAAATGACTTGCCCGGAATCATATCTCTGAGACCAAATTTGAATTCAGGAAGATGAGACTTTCTGATTCAGGTTTCCAGGTCTGGCACTCTAACCATTTCACCACTTAGCTGCTCCAATTTTTTGTGGATATATTTTTATCTTTTCCCCACAGATTTCTTCAAAGTAAACCATTAAAACCATCCTCTCAAAATTATGTTCTTCAATAAAATAAAAACTAATTTATTTTGTGGGCAATGATTACATATAAGAAGGCAATAAAAATACATAGAATGGGTGTTCTTAAATTTTTCATTACATATAAACTTTTTAGGGCAGTCTGATTTAGTATATGGGCTAAACGATTTAGCCTCAAAATAATGTTTTAAAATGCATATGATAAAGTAGATGGAATTGCAAAGGTAAAGATATTTAAATAGTTATCAAAATGTTTTTGAAAAAACAAACTCATGGCTTCCATGTTAATTATATCAGAGATCAGTTTTATTTATTATAGAAGGTGGGTTTTATTCAGGTCTCTTTTTAAAAGTATCTCCAGTTATCTAATAAATCTGTTTCTGATTTAAATCACCCAGCCTAGTTTATTGGAAGGGTCGTATTCTCTACTGTAATTGCTACTTCATATTCATCCTGCAGTTTTGTTAGCAGAATCCTTGACATATCCCTAAACTGATTTTGTCTTAAAAAGTTGATTTAGAGGCTACATTACCCCAGGTGCCAGATTGTCTGTGGTTCTTGATGGGACACAGTATGTTTTTGCCTTTTCTACAGTCACCTCTTATTTATTCATTAAATTAATTATTAATAATAAAAAATGCCAATTAACATAGCAAAGTAAAGAGTATATACACAGAGGTGGTATGTATATTTGCCATACACACACACAAATCTATACTGTTATCTAAATTCGATTGTTTGGTTAAGTTAAAAGAAATAGAATAATACAGTATTTGAATGACTATAACAAAATTTATTTTAGAAGAATGTAATTAACTTTAATAAAATTTGAACTCACCTGATAGCCCTCCACTGTTTTTTCTAAAACATGTTTCCAGGAAACAGAGATTTCAGAAGAAGATAGGACTTTTATGCTTATATCTGTAGGAGCTTCACTAGGTGCTGAAGAATTGACAAAATTTGTATCTTAATTTTCAGTGCAACATTTACAAATTTAATGTGACTACTTACATTTAAGTATACCTTTGTTTTTATTCAATTTTAACTAACATTTTTTTGAGTTCCAAATTCTTTCCCTTTCTCTTCCCCTTTAAGAAGTACTTTCATTTTTATTGTATTGGCTTTATGATGAAACCAAGTAGTTGGTTAGCCTATTAAGAAGTTTCTCTATAGGGGATTGTGGGAAGAACATGAATAAAATGTCATGAAGAAGCTGCAAACTACTAGTAGAGGGAATATACTCTTAATTCCATTAAAATAACAATACTATAATCTAGTTTCTCAAGAAAATTAATAGTATCACAGAGGTCAGTGTGAATAAATAGATAAAACTATAAGGAATATTATTCTAATACTCATTTTGTAAATAAGTAAATTGAACCCCAAAAAGTGAAAGAACTTGATATACAGGATATGAATCCTGGTTCTCTGACTCCAAATAAAGGCTGTCTCAAAAGAGGAAGAGAATTAGAATAAAATAACTTCCAAAATTTTAATAATATACTTAATTATTATCTTTCTTGCTTGTAATTAGGAAGTAGCACACAAGTTTGTCTATAAAACTTATCTACTAAGATCAGAAATAAAGTATAATTAATTTGTAACGTTCTTTTTTTACTTACCATCTTGTGCAGAATAAATGACTGCCGTAAGACTGAATGGTCCATCTCCTTTGTTGTTAAAGGCTTTCACTTTTACTTGAAACTCAGTAGAAGGAGACATTGTTTCATCTTTATGAACATACCGGCCAATGTCTGGATTAGTAACTGTTACTTTTTTCCACTCTTTTCCACCAAATGGCTTGAAGGCCACTATGTACCCAAAATTATTGCCATAGTGGTATTCCCGTGACAAAGGCTAAATAGGAAGAAAAGATGAAATCCATTTCAGCTTCTTTCTAAATGAATTTACCAGAAAATTTAAAGTCATTAAAGGAATAACAATATTGATATGAATTGTACATTTTTAAAAGAAGAGACATTGCTATGTTGTCATTCATTTATTTTTCAATCATGTTCAACATTTGTGACCCCATTTGGGGTTTTCCTGGCAAAGATATTAGAGTAGTTTACATTTTCCTTTTCCAATTCATTTTACAGATAAAGAAACTGAGGCAGAGGGGGTCAAAATGACTTGTTCACATAGTTAGAAAGCATCTGAAAACAAATTTGAACTCAAGAAGATGTGTCTTCAAGTTTGCCTCTCAAATCTGTGGAGAAGGAAGGAATTTGTGTCCAAAGAAGAACTGAAACTCTTAATTGAACACCATATAGATAATTTTGATTATATTAAATTAAAAAGGTTTTGTACAAATAAAACTAATGCAGACAAGATTGGGAGGGAAGCAATAAATTGTGAAATCATTTTTGCATTTGAGGGTTCTCATAAAGGCCTCATTTCTAAAATATATAGAGAATTCAAGCTACTCTCCAATTGATAAGTGGTCAAAGGATATGAACAGACAATTTTCAGATGATGAAATTGAAACTATTTCTAGTCATATGAAAAGGTGCTCCAAATCACTATTGATCAGAGAAATGTAAATTAAGACAATGCTGAGATATCACTACACACCTGTCAGATTGGATAAGATGACAGGAAAAGATAATGACAAATGTTGGAGGGAATGTGGGAAAACTGGGACACTGATACATTGTTGGTGGAACTGTGAATGGATCCAACCATTCTGGAGAGCAATTAGGAATTATGCTCAAAAAATTATCAAATTGTTCATACCCTTTGAACCAGCAGTGTTTCTATTGGGCCTATATCCCAAAGAGATCTTAAAGAAAAGAAAGGGACCCACATGTGCAAAAATGTTTGTGGCAGCCCTTTTTGGCGTGGCTAGAAACTGGAAGCTGAATGGATGACCATCAATTGGAGAATAGCTGAAAAAATTATGGCATATGAAACTCATGGAATATAATTATTCTGTAAGAAATTACCAGCAGATGATTTTAGAGAGGCCTGGAGAGACTTGCATGAAGTGATGCTAAGTGAAATGAGCAGAACCAAGAGATCATTATACACGGTAACAAGACTATATGATGACCAATTCTGATGGTCATGGCTCTCTTCAACAATGAGATGTTTCAAACCAGTTCCAATTGTTCAGTGATGAAAAGAGCCATATACACTCAGGGAGAGGCCTGTAGAATTTGAGCGTGGACAAAAACATAGCATTTTCACACTTTCTGTTGATGTTTGCTTGCATTTTGTTCTCCTTCTCAGGTTTTTTTTTTTCTTGTAGATCCGATTTTTCTTGTACAGCAAGGTAACTGTATAAATATATATACATATATTTGATTCATCATATATTTTAACATAATTAACATGTATTAGACTACCTGCCATCTAGGGGAAGGAATGGGAAGAGAGAAAATTTTGGAACAGAAGGCTTTACAAGGGTCAATGTTGCATATGTTATACAAATAAAAAGCTTTAATTAAAAAAAAAAAAAGATGTCTTCCTCAGATCTGGCACTCTATCCATTATTCCTCCTATTTCCTCAGACATTATTATACCTGCTCCACATATTGCCAGAAATAAAAAGACTCAGAGAAAGAGGAAATCAAATAATGAAGTAGGCCAATAAATCCAATAAGAGATAACCATCTAGTTTACTCTAATGATTAAAAATTCCCCTGGAAGCTACAGAGTCACTCAATTTTGAAGGGGGAAAAGGAGAAGTAGTGACCTGGTCAGATCTGATCTTTTGGAAGATCACTATTGCAGCTGAATGGAAGATGAACTGGAGTAGTAAGAGGCTTTTGCCAGGATCAGTCAGGAGACTATTACAAAGTCTAGGAAGGAGAAGTAGGACAGAATAACCTAAAAAGAAGAGAAGATTGAGGAAAAAAGGGCATTGAACAATGTCAAAGCCTACACAGAGATAAAAAAAAGTATGGAGATTTAAAAAATGTCATTAGATTTGGAAAGTAAGAGCTCAGTTTTTCAGAGTGAAGTTTTGATTGAATAATAAAGTCAAAATAGGTGGAAGAGAGAATGGAGATAAGCAAGAGTACACGGCAATTGGCTGAAGAAAATAGAATTGAAAGAGATCACTTATGTATGTAGAAAAGTTTGCCTTTCCCTTTTGGTAGTGGCAAGGAACTGGAAACTGAGTGGATGCCCATCAGCTGGAGAATGGTTGAATAAGTTTTACTATATGAACATTATAGAATATTATTGTTCTATAAGAAATGATCAACAAGATGATTTCAGAAAGAGCTGGAGAGATTTACATAAATTGATGCTAAGTGAAATGAGTAGAACCAAGAGAACATTGTACACAGCAACAAGATTATATGATGATCAATTCTGATGGACATGGCTCTTTTCAACAGCGAAGTGATTCAGGACAGTTCCACTGGATTTGTGATGGAAGAGCCATCTGCATGCAGAGAGAGAACTGTGGGGACTAAGTGTGGATCACAATATAGTATTTTCACTTTTGTTGTTGTTTGCTTGCTTTTTGTTTTCTTTCTTTTTTCTTTTCCTTTTTGATCTGATTTTGCTTGTGTAGCATGATAATTGAGGAAATATATGTAGAAGAATTATATATATTTAACATATATTGTATTACTTGCCATCAAAGGGAGGGAGTGGGGAGAAGGGAGGGAGAAAAAAATTTGGAACACAAAGTTTTGCAAGAGTGAATGTTGTGGGGGCAGTTAGGTGGCACAGTGGATGAAGCACCAGCCCTGAAGTCAGGAGGACCTGAGTTCAAATGTGGTCTCAGACACTTAACATTCACTAGCTGTGTGACCCTGGACAAGTCACTTAACCCCAACTGCCTCAGCAAAAAAAGAAAAGAAAAAAAAAGAAAACTTTGCCTTTGCAGAAAAGGCCACCTAGTGAGAAACAGTTAATGGTGAAGAAAGCAGCAGAAAGCTTATGATGGGTGACATAAGATGAGGAGGATGAAAGAAGAAGGAACTCTAGGCAAAGAGCCATTTTCCCCCAGTAAAATATGAGGCAAATTTTTCAGCTGAGAAAATGGGAGAGGGGGAGTCATAGGAGGTCTGAGAAAGTTTTAAAAGGTTTGGAAAAGATACTATATTAAGATTATAATGAGTTAGTTAAGGAAATGCAAAATTATTGTCTTTCAGCTGTCAGGGATAAGTTTAGGTAACATAAATTCATAATGGACCTAGTCAGTACAGTTTTGTAATCTTCTCTAGTTTCACTCTAGCACATGGATGAAAGGGAAGAAATAAAAATGATCCAAGGCTAAGGGTGGGCAGAGCAAAATTATAGATGTAATTAGGAGAAAGGGGACTTAAGAGGAGAGAATACTATTCAGCTGAACTAGTTAATACAGGGAAAGGAGTATCGTAGTTAGTGAAGAAAAGTACTGATATGGTCAAAGGAATGGAAGTTATGGTATGGATGAAGAATAGGGTTTGGGGTTATAAAACATAAGGAAACACTTAACACTCATTAGCTGTATGACCCTGGGCAAGTCACTTAACTCCAATTGCTTCACCAAAAAAAAAATTTATAAGGAAAGATGGAATGACAATAGATTATGATTAGATAAGGGAATTCTGAGTTCTTGAATATGGAAGTGGTGCATTTTGGGTAATGGCAAAATAAAAGGCATGGCCACTGTGTGATTGAGGTGGGGTGGAGAAATAGATGTTTAGTAAATAGAGTTAGGGTTTTAAGGTAGTATCAATATATATGTTAAATATATCATTGTCATATCAATATGAGAGCAGGTATAGAAAAGGGCAGAAAGACTGGTAATGAACTCATTTAGAAAAGAAAAAGCGTATCCTTGAAGCAGGTAGACAACAACCACCACAATTCTGATTGGGTACTTGATGTAGACTGAGTGAACTTCAAAGGAGAAGAGGTCACTGAATGATGAAAGAACCTAGGAATGGAAATGGGGAGTAAGAAATATACCATAAGACAAGGGATATTTAGTAATATAGAAGTACCAGATTCAGAAAAGATGCAGGGCCAGAGATGGATGTCATCCTGGACCCTGAGAATAAGTACACTGACTTCATCATAAATTTTTTACAGGTATTTCACCTGGATTTATGAGTTATGGGGGGACTACAGAGTTAATGGAGAAACGAGAACATAGCTATGATGTGTTACTACACATCTTAAAGTTATCATTATTTTCCAATCATCCTACAAGAGATATTTGAGAAAAATGTTTAAAATTTTGAATTTTTTCTCCTATAAATTTCTCAAGAGTCTCTAGAGTCTCTACTGACATTGAAGAAGCTCTTTAAAGTCTCTGGCTTGTTAGACTACCTTTCTCTCCTTTTCTTTCTCTTTCTCAAATTAAAGTTCTCCATTATATTGTAAGAAGCAGGGAAGGAAACAAGCCTAAGTGGCAGACACTATTAAGGGCTTTACAAATATTATCTTCTCAACAATTCTGAGAAATAGATGCTATTATTGACCCCATTTTACAGTGGAGCTAACTGAGTCAGACAGAAGTTGAATGACTTGCCAAAGGCAATATAGCTAGTAACTGTCTGAGGCTCAATTTGAATTCAGATCTTTCTGACTCTTCCTGTATCTTCCTGAGACATAGCACACTAGCTTCTGCATCATCTAGATGCAAGTCACCAAATACATCTTCATTTTAAATTATTGTTCATAATATAAAACTCTCTTAATGATGTCTTCCTCTTTTGAAGCCCTTAAGTTTTAGAAGTAGTAGTCATGAAAAAGGTATATATGACCCCAAATTCTTCACTTTATTGTCCAAGATGTCTTAACATCATTTTCTGGATTACTCTTGAAAATATTAAGATATGAATTGCCACTTTATGTTACATACTCAGGCTTGCAAAGCATTATTTGCTTATATACCTTGCAATAGATGTATTTCCTAGGGAGAGAGTAATTTCTCTCTGTTGTTAATGTTAGGTCAAAAAATTACTATCTTTGTACCCCTTAGTAGTAGTAATAAATCTCTATTATTCCCCACCATTTCTTCCCAAGATATTTATTAAATGATTTTTCATATGTGATGTTACATGAGTATCTGCATTAATATTCCCTAGAGGAAAAGCATCTGTTTCTTCATGAGAGAGTTCATTCTCTCTTCTTGATTAAAAAATTTTTTTTAAATTTCAGATCCATTTTATAAGTCCAAGTATTCAATTGTCTCTACTCTCTTTCTCCTCTATATTTTCCCACCCTCTGATAGTGATTTATTTGTCTGCTCAGATTATTTTTCTTCCTGATTTTTTTTTATGAAGAAGCAGTTCAGATATTCAATTTGGGGGGTAAAAAAAACCCTTCAAAGCAGCTCTCATTCATGTGATGCTTTATAATTTCCAAAACACCAAAAGGAAAAGTAATTGCTATTCTTATTTTACAACTCATGTCTAAAACAACTCGATGCGATTGATTTATTAATTTGACATTTTAAGACAGAGAGGAATAAATAAGATAATTCATTTTAAATATCCATAATTTTTAAACTCATCTATGTTTATTTAAAACTACACAACAAATTAGGTCACTGTTAAAATTATTCATAGAATACATTATATTTCTCCTTGATGTTTCAGTAAGTAAAACAATACTGAAATTTATATATGGGTATGTGGGTTGGTGATTATCAAATCATTGCATTTTTCACAAATACTTACCACCCATGTTATTGTCAATTCACGATTGCTTCCCCCTCCTCCTCCTACATCTGAAGGAGCCACATTAGGTGCTAAAATAACAAAAGATATTTCAGATATATCAGTCAATAGAGAAACCATATTGCTTATCTAAATTAGGCAAGGTAAACTTATGGCTCACCCTATTACTATAATAATAACCTGTAATAGAAGTCACCATTTGCCCTAAATTCAAGACTGTTCTATGATTAGATGAAATGAAGTGATTTCCCCCCAACAAAAGATAGCAAAAAATAATTAGTGAAAAGCATCCTATTGCCATTATATTGGGCTTTCTCCTGAAATATTAGAAGACATTATCAAGTTCCATCTGTGATTACAGCATGAATCACATTTCAGGTACTTCAATACCTTAAAATTCATGTGAATAAAACCAAATAACTAATTGTTGAAACTAGAAAAAAAGTTTCCTTCAAATTATTTTCCCAAATGAGCAGAACCAGGAGATCATTATACACAACAACAAGAAGATTATAAGATGATCAATTCTGATAGATGGGGCTCTCTTCACAATGAGATGATTCAAACCAGTTCCAATTGTTTAGTGATAAAGAGAGCCATCTACACTCAGAGAGAGTACTGTGGGAACTGAGTGTGGTTCACAACAGCATTTTCACTCTTTTTCTTGTTTTTTGCTCGCATTTTATTTTGCTTCTCTTTTTTTCTTGTGTGGCATGATAATTGTATAAATATGTATACATATATTGGATTTAACATATATTTCTACCATGTTTAGCATATAATAGACTATTTGCCATCTAGGGGAGGGCATGGGGGAAGTAGGGGGAAAATGGAACACAGGGTTTTCTAAGGGCTAATGTTGAAGAATTGTCCATGCATATGTTTTGAAAAATAAAAAGCTTAAATTAAAAAAAAAGAAAAACAAAACAAAACAAAAATTATTTTCCTAAATATTTGTCCAATGTTATAGGATTTTTTTAGTAAAGCAGATATGTTAAATGTATATATGTCAAATCTATGAACATTCATTAAACATATATCATGCACTATGACATTAAGATTCCTTACAGGAAAAGCAATGGTCTCCTCCTAAATGAGCCAATTTCCTCTTCACAAAGCACAGTGCTATGTGCTAGGATACAACAATATGAAAAAATAATCCCTTATTTTAGTGGGTCACAGTCTAATAGGAGAGATAGCATGCAAAATATCAAATACAATCAATCAACCAATCAATAAACATTTATTAAACATCTACTATGCACCAGGCTCTGTGCTAAGTAGTAAAGTGTAATGTCCAGACTAACTCTCTGGAGGATCTCAATACCAGTAAAGAAGCGGGTCTCCATGTTTGACCACCCACCTGAGTCCCGCCTCTTCAATCCTCTCCTGAGATCAATGCCAACAAATATATACAAAACCAGCTATTATATATAAGATAATTAAGAAATAATTAATAGAGGGAAACATTAGAACTAAAAGAAATTAGGAAAGGCTACCTTCAGAGGTGAATTATAATTGGGACTTAATGTATGCCAGGAAGATCAGTAGTCAGAAAAGAGGAGGAAAAACTTTTCAGGCAGGAGGAACAGCCAAAGAAAATGCCCAAAAGATAGGGTGGAACAGCTGGGAAGCCAGAGTTTTAAAGAGTATGATGTAAGCAGACTGAGAAGGAAGATGGGGATTAGATTTGGCTTTCAATGCCAAACAACACTTTGTATTTGTTCTTGGAGGCAAAAAGGAGGCCAATGAAGTTTATTGAGCAGAAATGATGATATAACAGGATGAGCATTTTAGAAGTTTTAAAAAATCATTTTAGAGGATGAATGTAGACTGTAAAATGGATTGTTTCTTAGAGAGAAACTTAAGACCCACGAATAGTTTGTTAAAATAATCATTGCATGAAGTGATGGGGGCCTACATTAGAATGGTAAGAGGAAAGAGGAATATTTGAGAGATGTTGTAGAGGTGAAATCAGGAAGTCTTGGCAATATCTTGGAGTGATAATAAGGAATCCATGATGACTCCTAAACTGTAAACCTGAGTAAATGGGAGAATGGCATTGTCCTTCACAATAGGGCAAGGTAGGGAAGGAGAGGAGTTAGGGGGAAAGTTCTATTTTGGACATGATGAGTTTCACATGTCTACTAGACATCTAATTGGAGAGAATTGGAGAAGCAAGACTGGATCATCAGCAAAGAGATTGGGTCAGGATAGAGAGATTTAGAATCATCAGCATAAAGATGGCAACTGAATCATTCAAGCTGATGAGATCACCAAGTAAAGACTCTAGTAAAGGAGACGAAGAATAAGTGGTCAGATAGGTAGGTGGAAAATAAAGAGAAAGTGGTGTCCCAAAAAACCTAGACAGAAGAGAATATCAAGGAGGAGAAAATAATCATCAGTGTCAAAGTCTGCAGAGACATCTAAGAAAATGATGATTGAGAAAAGGCTACTGGATTTAGCAATTAAGAGATCATTAATAACTTTGGATAAAACAATTTCAGAGGAATGTTAAAGTAGGAAACCAAATTATAATAAGAGAGTGGGAGGAAAGTGGAGGCCCCTATTGTATAAACAAGATGGATACAGAATGAATTGGAGATCTCAGAGGAAACGCACTGGCATAACAGGTGAATGGAAAAAACTTCTTGGAAGGTTTTATAGCTGAGACTAAAAAAATATACAAAACATTCAGGAAGTAGAGAAGAGTATTCCAGGTTTGGACTACAATCAGTGAAAATTTCTAGTCTTGAAAGATGGGAGTATCATGTGGGAGACTAGTGTCATTTTCTTTTTTTTTCTTTTTCTTTTCTTTTCCTCTGTTCCCCCCCTCCCCTGTGGCAATTTAGGTTAAGTGACTTGCCCAGGGTCATACAGCTAAGAAGTGTCAAAGTGTCTGAGACCAGATTTGAACTAAGGTACTCCTGACTTCAGGGCTGGTGCTCTATTCACTGCACCATTTAGCTGCCCCCCTATTGTCATTTTCGCTTTGAGTAGTGTCAAAAATAAAATTAAACAACCAGGAGTGTTGGAGAGTAAAATATAAGAAGACAGGAAAAAAAGGAAGAGATTATAAAGGACATGAAAGTCAGAAAATTTAATATTTGAGCTTAAGATAATAGGGAGACATTGGAGTTGATTGAATAGGATGATATGATCAAAGGACAATAACTTTGATAAAATAGAAGAAAAATGAGGAGGAAAAACTTGAGGCAGAGACAACAATCAGAAAAATATTTCAAGTCAAAAAAAGGGAGGAGAGGTATTTCTCATAAAGTAAAAATTGTAAGAAATTGACAACTGATTGGAGAGACAGAGAAAGACAGATAAGACAAGCAGACAGGAAAAGAGAGAGAGAGAGAGAGAGAGAGAGAGAGAGAGAGAGAGAGAGAG